>MNCI01002986.1:515123-566377 GCA_015680685.1 Gnetum montanum
GATTTGGCATGGTTTTAAAATCAGTTGCTAACCTTATGCTAATTCTCCTTCTTTCATATCTAGGATTGGGATTGACATTGGAAAAGTTACCCAAGACCTTTACTAGTTATCCAAATTTCTTCTATTTTTAACTTAAAATCCCTCATTGAACTAATGACGTAAATCCTAAAACAAAAAGAGTAGATGAATTTGTGTAGCCAACATAAGCTTTCATTAAATAAAGAAGAAATACATCAAACTCTTCTTTATGTAAGAAATTTAAAGTTTGATTTCTTGGTATTTATGCATATAATCCTTCAACATTCCAATTTGAAATAATATATTTAGCTTTAACCAAGCTCATTCATTGGAGTCATTTAGTTAGAAGTTTGTAACTAAGGCTTATTAGAGAGATTTCCACTTATTTGATATTAAATAATTCCTAAACATTGTATCTAATCTACTCTACTAATATACTATTGATGAGCAATGAGGTACCCCTACACCCAACCATACAAATCATAAGCGTTCATGTGTCATCTTGTTGAATTTTGTGGACTTTGTAATATCCAATGCACTAGTCTTCTAGGAAATGAATCTTGCCTTAAGATTGTTCATTAGCTTCCCAATTACACTTGTGACATACACTAATATGGTTAAGTGTAATTAAGACATGATTTTTATTATTTTATATTTTATGGTTTGGTGTTCAAATGGAAATAAAAGTAATTGGATTAATTAATTCAAATTAACTAATTAACTAGCATCTAACTAGTCCTAACATAAGCATCCAGTCCCACTTTCCATACACATCCTTAATCCATGTATCCACTGCTAGGTTACCAAGCACTATGCTACTAGGCATACTAAGCAATAACGCTACTAGGATTACCAAGCAAATACATGTTATGCTCAAAGAGGTCATACTTATGTGTTTAATCTATCTTGCTTAATTGCTTCATTAACTTAATTACTAGAAAATATTTAATAAATAACTAAAACCATTAAATGCATAATTAAAATATTTAATATATCCAAAGTGTTGCAAGGTTTATCAGAAAGCTCATCTTTATTGCTGCACACATTGTCATGCTCAAGTATAACAATACTCAAATAAAGATCCGTACACTCAATGACTCCTGCTGCAGGAACTCAGGAGAAAAATTCTAACTTTCAAATGAACAAACTGCAAGAGCTTTGCTACTACTATTATCTCAATTCCCATAAATGTGGTTGGTGGATGTGTATTTATAGCCAAATACAGACATTGCATTGACGAGGCCTCATTGACGCATGATACGATGCATCAACAAGGCCTCATTAACACAGCCTCGTCAATGTAGCCAATAGAATTCAACTCATCATATCCCCATGACTGAATGAAAACTTTTCCTTGAGTTCTTTACAAAATTGAAAAGGTATGGGATTATTGATTGACCTTTAATAAACAAAATAGATTAACTGACTTGACATAAAATGGAGTGCCCAGGTGTATAGATCAACACATTACAAAAATGATGGTGTTCAGGGCACAAAATTGAACACCATGACATGACTCTTCAAAATTGGATAGCACATTCCTTGATGGCATTATGTTTGGTGGAGAAGATTGGATAGTCCTAGGCAATGGTGGCCCCTAAGGTTATGAGGGACCTTCTTTGGCTTCACACACGTGTAGTGGTTAAGGTGGCTATGGTTTTCCTATTACTACTGCGGCTTTTGGTACGAGGCAAAAAGCATTTAGCAGTGCTTTCATTTTTTCCTCCTTAATCCTAGGATCGTGCACCATCCACATAACTTCATCAAGGTGGGTTGGAATGAGCACATCCTAGGAACACGGGATTGTTAGAAACAACTTCTTTGCCTTGATGAACTAGGTAGCAAATTATTTGCATTCAATGTCAAATGCTCTGATTGTATCCTTCAACTCCTAGTAGTCATTCACTCTTTTGGCTAGGTTCTCGACAATTAATCATTGATCTGTGAATCATGCTCTGAGAAATTTGAGTTCAGCGTTTGTGGTCTTGAGCTTCTACTTGGTGTCTTTATGTTGCTTGAACTTTGCCTTGTATAGCAAATACGAGCTAGCCACTTATGTTTCCAACTCTAACCATAATTGTCTAGCAGTTAATATAGCTAGGTTCACATAACAGAGATTGGCCAATTCCATATACTTTGTCATTTCTTCTATTTGCAACTCTTTTAAGTGAATCTCTACTTTGTTGTAAGTGTTAATCCCATCAATGATGGGATGCCAAATTTCTCTTCCTTATTGGAGTTGCTAGAAAGCTTCATTTATCTTTACCTTTGCCATTTGGATGTGCTTTTTGTTTACTTCCTTCTATAGGCCAACCTAGTCTCTATAGTGATTCTTTACTTTTTTAAACTTTAGGACCTCGTTTTTCCAAGAAAGGATCTTGATGACAAATTTTTGGTGTAAGGCATGAACTTCCTTCATTAACAGATTTTGATTCTCTATGGCCAATCTCCTTAACTCAGTGTTCACCCTAGTAAACTGCTCTTGTTATTGATGAATAAATTTTTGCATTTGTTCCTTTTTCACATCAACATTGCATAAGCGATGATTCTATGTAGTCAGATTTTCATTCTCCTGGTGTATATAAGCCAACTCCTTCTGATTTGAATGTCTTTGCCTCTATTATGGACTGGTTAAAAGTTGGCCATTACTACCTCCTCCTCAGCCTTCCCGAATCATTATTGAAGTTTTTGGAAAGCTTCATATATGGTTATTATTGAACTTAGGATTGCAAGATTAGAAAGGTGGGCACATAATTCGGCAACCTCTGCAACCATGCATTGATTTTGTGCTTGAGCTATTTTGAGTTGTTCTTCTAGAACGATGCACTTTCCCCTTGCATCTAGCAGCTCCAAAGAGGTTGTGGTGATGTTTTCTGGAAAATCAAAGATATCTTAAATTGGTTTCTTAGTTCCCACTTCCAAAAATTCTTCATGTTGGGTTGCAGTTTAGTTTTTCCTAACCATGCCTACATATGTCTACACATCTCAAAGTGTAGATATGTCTAGTATAGACGTCGTAGGTGCATTTAGTGCTTTGGAAACATAGTCAGCAACTACCTTAGCTACCATCTCTTGCCCTTGGTACTACGTCACTAAGATAGTTTCCCCTTCACCTTTCTCTAATTGCACTTAGAAGGTGGTAGCATTCCAAAAAAAATTTGAGAATAAATGGTGTTGTGATAAGGACACCGACACCTCTTGAGCATTGGGGTCTGACCTCATAAGCAACTATGTTCATTGGGCAAAGAAAATTGGTCCACCCTTCTCCATCTAGCTAATTGTTTGAGCCACCTCATTAAGGTGACTCATTCTTATTCTATACACAGATGGATCTACATCACTTTTCCCTGTGTGCTACTCTTACTCACTCAAGAGCTACTCTCGGATTTTGTGCAAGTGCTCAATGGCTATGTAGGATTTCGATATTATTTCTTGAGTGGGTGGTGGTGGTGGTAGTTACTTCTTTTCTTGAGTTATCTTTGGCATCTTTTCCTACATGATTTTGAACCATGACGTCAAAGGAGCATGCCTAATTGTATCATTAGAATAGTGGGCGATTCTTGCCCTTTTGTAGAGTTTCTAGATGAGGTATGAAAAGTGTAGGATTTTCCTTCGACATTTGTTTTCTTTAAAATTCATTTCAATATCCAAGTAGATGAGTTGTGGAGGTTCATAGGAAATTTCCCACTTAGAGCAGCACATGCTCAAGTGGAGAAGGTAGTCCCCTTACTGGGCCTCACCATTGGATTGATGTGATAGGCCAAAATTTTGAAATAGATGCATTTCATCGATGTGAGCACACTATACTCCTTATAGTCAACCTTGTACCACCACTAAGTCCACTTCCTTTTTGCCTTAGGATCACCTTTTGTTGATAGCTCTGCCAACTGTGTCCCAATGTTAGGTAACCTTAGTGCTTGTGTGATAGCTTTGGCCAAGTAGGATACTTGAATACCCTTGATCTTGATTGTGGACCTTGGCCTCTGATTATTCTAGAAGAAATATGTCTCTTTCATGTACCATTCTCCATTGGATGTCATGATTGGCCACATGGGAAAGGTTTGCAATTATGTTTTGACTTCCGCTAGAGCTTTCTCTAGGAATGGTCTGAAGTTGATTTCTTGAAGAACTGATTGTTGAATCTCTGGAGACTTGATGATGTCAAGGTAGGCTTGAGTCAAAGTGACTTCAAGCCTTGGCATGTGTTTTGGCACTTCTTTTCATTGTGATTGCTCAATGGGCACTTCTTATCACTGTGATTGCTCAATGAATATTTCTTCTTCTTGAACTTGTTAAATAGATTTCACTTTGGGCTCCTCATGAAGAGGTCCTATTACATGGATTACCTTTGATAATTCTTGTGCTTATTCTTGTTGGCCCCTTCCAGCTCTGTTCCACTTCTCCCTTGGTTGAGAGGGTTCTCCTTCCTACAGTTATTTCAATTTTGGTGTCATCTGTAATGTCAATAAGACCATGGATTAGTAATCATTGTGTAACATGAAGCAATTGGGATACCTTTATCTCTTAAGGATTGTTACACTTGGCTAAGTTGTGATTATGGTTGATTTAATTGCTCCAATTATTATTGATTTATTTGTTATTATTAATAAATCATGTTGGAGGTTGTTCAAAGGGTTAACTTTCGAAAAAATTGATGTTTGTATATTATCAAGGTTATTAACCCTTTAGGGGAGTTAGAAAAATTTCCAAAAATTTCCATCAGTTTTCCATTGAAAACCTTAAGGGGTGCAACCCCCACGATAAAGAGCTTACCTCTAGTAAGTGCAAGATCAAAAAAAGGAATGATTTGGACAAACAGTGGCAAGTTATGGACTCTGGAAGGTTTTGGGCTATAAAAATTTGAAAAAACTCTTCATGTATTATGAGGCAACTGACAAAACTTTCTAAGTGCACAATGGTATATATAGGATTTTTGCACTACATTGACAAGGCCTCATTGATGGGGCCTCAGCAATGTAGTCGGCTATGTTGATGAGGCCTCGTCGATGCAGTTGTTGATCACTGTAGATGACTATTAACTTTGGTCAAAGTTACAAAATACAAGGAGTTTTTGAATGAAATTGGGGTCAAATGAAAGCTCAAAAGGTCAAGAATAGTATGAAAACATGAGAAGAGTATGTTAGAGCTCATCAATTTGGAAAAATGGAGAAAAAATGATTTAGGGGATGCATGAAGAAGCATTGAGTGGAATACATAATGGAATATGAAAAAGATAGGATTATAGCAATGTCAAAGATAAGGAACCTTAACTAATCAAGCCAATAGTTGTCCATGTGGGTTCTCCCCATTGTAAGCTCATGCCATTTTTGCCCTAGAATAACTTCAACTAAGGAGTCTGTGGGCCCCACAGTTAATTGATGATCATGAAAAGTTAAGGACCAACCAAAAAGAATCTATCCAAGAATTCAAACACATTAGACCAAGATATAGAGCATAACATAGAACACCATGGTGAGGTGAGTTATGGCAGCATGGATGGATGATAAAGAAGGTGGAATGGAGTTCTGAATTGAGGTCATAAGAAGTTCCTTGTGGAATTTGTGTTTAAAATCTCTTGGGAAGATCCATCCTTAGTCCAAACCAAAACCATATGCTTTTAGTGACTTTGCATCACCACCCTAAGACTGATCCCATAACTAGTTCTTATAGCCTATTTATTTATCTAAGAGGTGTGCTTTGAATTTCCATCATTTTTTAAAAAATGGGAATCACACCATGTAACGACTTATTCATTTATTGTGTCTAAGGGATGTGCTTTGAATTCTGATTTTTTTTTTTGAATTTTTGGATGGGAACCACACCATGCAAAGACTTTATTTAACTTCCTATTAGTGGTTGGAATGGAATGATAAGAAGTCCATGAAAAACACTCAAGAACTCAAGCAAGTAGAAGAGTACAAAGAGTATTGAGTTCCCTTAAATTTACACCCTTTAAATACCTTTGAATCCTTCCTAATTTCAAAACTACAAGGTCACTAATTGATTAAAAGTCTCTTTTATGGAAGGGACCTTAAATTCCTAGAACAAAGAAAATCATAGAATTCATTATATGTGTGATTGACATGGACTCACTGCCTATTCCATGAAAAATAAACCATATCATAGTTATCAAACATTAGAATTCAAAAATAGTAAGTAAACACTGATAATCACAACATTAAGCACTAATGAATTGTGATTCATTAGGTCATGATATCGCACTTGCAATATCACAGCCTAGCTCACGATATCATATATGCGATATCATGGCTCTTGTGTAGGCCTATAAATACACCTTAGATGCACGATGGAGCAAGGAGGTTTTTAGTTACAAGTTAGTTTTCATTTTTAGTCTTTCTCAACCCTTTCCCCTAGTGCATGCCCGCAGTGTGATTGTAATTGTACGACACCTTTATTCAAGTGTGACATACTTGGACATTCACATGATCAGAAATAAAGATCAAGATTACTTCATCATTGTAGCATTCACTTCATTTAATCATTTAATTATTATTGTTATTTATTGCTTTCATAGTTAATATCTCTTCACCCTAAACTCATTAAATGTAGAATGAGTATAACTTAATCACGAGCATTCAAGTGTGACTACTTGGTATCCTAGTAGCGTACCTAGGCCATGAACTTAGTAACCCCAATAATGGTCATGCGGGAGGTCCAAGATGTGTATAGATGATTAAGGAATAGATGCTCATCGCACTTAGGCTAGCTTAGACTCTCTCCCCCTTTTCCTCCTATCTTAATTAAAGTTATTTTCCATTACCTCCAGGAGTAGCACTAGGTTAGAAACCACATCATACACCTCACTCTGGACTAAATCATATGTGACAAAGCAAATACTAGTCCAGGTGGGAAGACAACAAACTGTGATCAACAAATAACTATCTAGATACCACAACTAGCTCGTTTGCAGAGTTTGACTGGATCATGCATGAAACACTCATATTCGTATGGTCGAGGGTAGGCGTACCTTGCCACTCATCATTGGCATCATTGCTGAGGATGGTGCTAGTTATTTAGATTAGTTATATCATACAAGATCACTGTAATGAGTATTAACGATATATCCTTTAGAAAATAAATTAAGTTCAATTCAATTAAGTCACACACACTCATAACAATGTCTCTCACAAGACTCGGACAATGCAACAACTAGTAGGGCAATTCATTGGAGAACCAATGAATTATATGATGAAAAAATGAAGTTTGGAGTACTCAATTTGATATAGGGGTTTTCTATGAACATAAATGAAGACAACATCATCCCAACTCATGAATGCATAACCTACCAAGTGACGATGAACCCCTACTGGCCACTAAGAGCCCAACACATATACAAGAGTGTGTTCAAATATCTTGTAGGCATCACAAGGAAAGCCATCTACCCAGGCTTGACTTAAACAACTTTCCTAAGTTTTTAGGAGGCTATGATTTAGATCTACAACAACATTTACAAGCTTTCTATGATGCTTGTATATGGAATAACATTGATAATGGATGGAAAAAATTTAAGCTCTTTCCTATGACACTCGTTGACCATGCAAAAGTATGGTATAATTTCTTAAAACAAAAATCAATCTAGTAGAACTCTTCAAAGAAAGATATCAAACTTATGCAAGAGTGTTAGCCTTGAGGAGACAAATCCAAGAGTGGAAACAAGTGCAACATGAACCCTTGGACATGGCCTTAGAAAGATATTATGCATTGCTAAACAACTGCCTAGGTCATGGGTTCTCTGAGAAAAGGCTAATGTACCATATCATAGATGGGCACTGTAATGAAACAAGGGAGACCCTAGGGATGTATGCTCGAGGACAACTATATGAACTACGAACCCATCAATTCCAAGAACTTATCAAGAGGGTAGCAAAAGGAGAAGGAGAAATGGCTAAATAGGAGAATGCTGAAAAATCTCAACAGCCCCAAAAATCAATAAGGACCCATGATTATGGAGGGGAGAAATCAACTCACTGCAAGGAGGTGAAACCATCTATGCCAATACTACAATCATTGGATGAAGTTGAGGCAAAGATTAATAAGATTATAGAATGGATACATGAAAAATGTGGAGAATATGCCAACATTATTGAAGATAGAGTTATGACAAACCAGGAAAAAGGACAAAACACCTTTAGATGATCAGAAAGAAGGGTTGAAGAGAATAAGAACTTAACTTCCAATCATACATATCAATGTAACATTTGCCTGTATGATCACCTCAAGGGCCAATGCCCAATCTTGTCACATTTGCATGAGCATTGGAAAAGAATGTTACATCCAGAGTTCATACAAAAATACTATCTAATCATAGTGGCAAAAATCCTAGTCATGGAGGAGTCCATCCCCAAATTGGTTACACCCTTCATGCCATCTGAACCTAAGTGCTTATCAAGTCCAACATCCTATTTCTCCAACTTGGTCAACATCCTCTATCTTTTTACATTATTATTATTCTCCTTAATACTATCAACCCATATCCTCTATGAAAAGGTCACCACCTCATGTACCTTACACTTCTGCTCAATTTCAAAATTCTCATCCTTCATATCCTTCTACATCGCCACCAATTTACCTGAAGGATTTGCACCATAGCATCAACCCATGAACGTTACTTGTGCTTCTATTGTCAACAGTAGTGGGAATCCTTCACAACATCATAGGCATCCATTCTTTAGACATGACCATAGAAAGGGACAACACAGTTCAGAAACCATTGCATCTACCAACTCAGCACAAGTCCAACACTATGGTGCATCCTCCTCTTCAAACCCAATGCCTCACATTCCCTTATTAGGGCCACCACTCAATACTCCAACAACCATGTGGCCCAATGAATATAGCCACATGGGGGGACATGTTGATCCTTGCATATCATCTTATGGTCACACGTACCATAGTGGATCAACCCCTTATAAATTAACTACATCTTATAACTTGCCCTACTATGTCAACTCTAATCAAGTGTGTGAAACCCAATGGGGTAAGTATGATTGGGTCCCAATATTTCCAACATGCAAGGATCCCAACCTTCCAATTATTAATTCTTGCTATGATCAAAAGTTTAGTTATGGGAGATATCCTCCATTCTAACAAGAAGAATTAATAAATGTTTTTCCTTTTCTTTAATTTTACAATTTTTTGTTTTCCAATTTTTCATCTTTTAATTTTTTGTTATCTTTTTATTGGCTGATTCATCTTTTTATTTATTGTTTTATCTTTTTATCTTTTTATGGGTAATCTCATCTATAAATAAAAAACTCATGTGACTCATTGGTTGAGGTGTTGTTCTATGATATCAAGTCTTGAGTAACTAATTATTTGGATAGCGAGCCCATCACATCTGCCCACCCATTCTATTAATAAGAGGTTCTACTCTAGGTATGATGATATTTCTAATCATTAAAACTTAAAGGAATTTTATTATCATTATACCTAGAGTGAAGAGGGATGGACCAAGAGGAAATGGCCAAGGTGTGACACCAAGGGGACTTGTGGATTCTCTTTGGTAACATTTGTAGGAGTTATCATGCAACTTGTTTGTACTAAGATCCTTGTAGATCTAATGAAAAATGGGAGTAAGAGTAATCAAAAGGCACTCAATCAAGGAAACTTAATGCTATTCTAGGAGGTCCCACTGGAAAGATATGCACCCATGCCTGAAGGTGGGTGGCTTCTTTGGATTAAGCATTTCAAAAAAAAAAGAGAAAAAAAAGAAAAGAGAGAGAGTGTGCCAAAAAACAAAAATTACTCCTCCCTTGTACGAAATGCCAAGTGATCATATGCCTTGCTATCATGATGCTTTAATGGTTGTCTATCATTAGATGAAGCAATGTGATGTCACTGATCAGAGGAATGGACTTGGTCCTAATTTTGGAGCAATGAGTTAATGAGACATTAATCATGAATTACACTTAGGATTCATTATGCCCTAAGTTAGTTACCTCATGTCTCACTCTCTATAATCCCTTCTACAATTCGTCTCATCTCGCTATCTAGGAATTTGTGACTTGTGTCCTGTGTAGCCTTGGATTTATACCTCATCACAGTGGTATCTACATGTGTGTGTTTTGTCACATCAGTGTAGATTACATTTAACCCTTCTAGTGCCTATGGACATTTTAAGATGTGGTTATGCAAGGGCATTATAGGTTGGAACCTGCTTTGGAGAGGACCCACTTGCGTGACTTTTGTAATTTGCACTTGTCACACATTACTCTCACATCATTTTACATCCTCCAGGTATTGCATTAGCAACATTCTTCTTTTCCTTATCATCATTCCATTTCAAAAATTCCTATGTACCAACACATCCTTTTTCCTCATACTCTTCATGACTTTGATTATCAGATTTTACACCATTATCCTTTTTGTGCCTTCAGGCTTGGTCAATATTACCCAAGACCCTTTACATTAACTTCAACTTCTCCATTTTTGAGTTAAGAATTTCAAAAATTTATCAATTTTTCTAAGTACCATACTTTAAATAGGCTGTGATATCGTGTATGCAATATCGTGTCTGAAGTGATATCATGGTCGTGCTATCGCGTACATGATATTTCATCCCACAAAAACTATAAATATGCACCCCCTTGCAAGAACGTCAACATCATTTACAATTGTTCACGTGGGGGAGTTTTTCAAATTTTCTTCTATGACTTGCAACTTGCGTATCTCTTGTTCCAATAGCCATAACTCGCTCGCTAATGCTTCAATTTTCATGTTGCTCAAACCTATCTGAATCTAAAGTGTTCAGCTTAGTCGTGGGGGAGGGTACACTCTGAATTGCACATAAATTTTTCAAAATTCATTATCATCCAAAGGACATTATCAAGGGTAATTAATTATACAAAAATGATAAACATGTGCCAAAAATAACTTCATCTCCTCACTTATATTGGAAAATTAAAATTGTGAAGCCACCTAATCAAAGTGGGTCAAATATTAAAACCTTTTGGTGACATTTTCACAAAAAATTCCTAACTTTAAATCACACAGAATAAGAGACGAATTCATTAAGGCAAGAAGTAAGGTATAACTTAACTTTGGTAAGCAACCTTACTAATGAGTAACCTCATGTGATTGCAGATAGCCCCAAAGCATGGACAACAAGAAGGACCCTCTCAAGGTGTGTCCAAGCGACCCAGGAGAGGTAGAGAATAAGCATTTCCTGAACAACGTGCAAAGAAGGAGGCATAATCATTTAGCATCCATCAAGAGACTCATACTACTATATAATCAAGACAGGCAGAAGGAGGAGCTGCTACAATGCTTGAACAAGGAAAACAACTCAAGTTATCCCTGGAGTGTGTTCAGGCCATCTATGAAAAGTCCACATTGGTTGTAGTAATCATGGAATTGAACTTCAGACTCTTCATAGAATTCACTCCTGAGGCTGTTAGGAACCAACTCAAAGGATCTCCATTATGGCCTATCCTCTCTGAAAGTGGTGCTTGGTACTTAGGAGAAACGTACCAATTTAGGCACAATAAGGAAGAAGACACCACAATCAACATTTGTGGTGTATCTATAGATTTTTCTATAGGGCCATCTCGGAAGTGTTAAACCTTCCAAAAATAGGGCCAAAAATTGCTCACCTGTCCACTTGCTCCAAGGAAAATGCATGAAGGGTTTGGTTGGATAGGGCATACGGCAATGAAGACAAGACATATGGAGAGTTGACACTAGAAGAAAGGATATACTTCAAGATTGGCACTTATCACATCTTCCCTATGAGAGGATTAAAAAGAATCTCAACATATGCAGTAGGAGGACGTTCGATATTGATGGAAAAAGCTAATGCTAACCTTCCTCATCTATATCTTATGGAGATCTTGAGGCAGTTTGAAGAATGCAAGATAGGGAAGTTTGCATTGCCCTTTCCTTGTCTCATCAAGAAGTTGTGAAAATGTGCTAGTATTTTGGGTTACACCAATGACATCCTCAGAAGAGCTAAGAATGCTTCGTTTGCTAAATTACTAAAGCCACCGGCTCCAAGGAAAAGTGCTGGTGAGACACTGGAGCCAAAGCAAGAGGAAGAATAGATGGTGGGGTCCACTGCAACTCAAACTACAGGGCCTAGCCAACTTCCAAGCATGGGGCCCAATCAATAAAAAAAGGTAGGGCCCAACATGACCTAGCAAGATCAACCATTACCACCGTAGGATTACTAACCGTCACTGAGCCACCTCAGGGCCATCGCTAAGAAGGTTAGTTAGGGAAGTCATGATGATGCTAATATCTTCCGTGTCATCGATGACACCATATAATCCATAGTTTCTATCGATCGAGCATGGAGTGAGGTGTCCATCCAAACAGGAGGAGGGGCAACTCATTGGTCATAGCAGATTTTAGGAAACGTTGCATCTTTTTAGGTGCAATTGGAAATAGGTGAAGGGGCCACAATGGTGGTCATGCAGCACCAGGATGCAATGAGAGCCGTAGAAGTGGTTGTAGACCACATCAAAGAATCTTTCAATGTCCATGTTGTGCCACTGGTAGATTTCATAGGAGCACGAGATGCTCAAACTTAGGCTAGTCCCTCAATAACTCCTGTGGAGCATAAGGATGTCCTTGATCGATTACTACAAATGGGATAAGTAATGATGTCCTTGTTTGACATTCCACAAGATGTCATGGTAGCACAATCAGACCTCATCTCCACCAAAGGAAAGCTGATCATGGAAAAGATCAAGGCTGAGCACCTATGCTAAATATGAAACAAAATTTACGGAGCATAAGAAAATGTTGCAGAAACTAGAAGTTGCAAATCTTGAACTAGAGGTGGTTAAGACCAGTTACCAAGGCCAGAAAGATGTTGCAGGAGACTTGGCTTTATAACTTACAAATTTTCAAGAGTACAGGGATAAAGCTAGAGCCTACGAGGAGGAACAACAATTGTTTGCAACCTGGTACGTCAAAGTAAATAAGATGTTCCCGCAACTATTGTGCCCATGGAAGGTGCCGACTTTTTCAAACATTGGAGCATCAACATGGATAGCACAAGATCCTTGAACAGAAGAGAAAAAGGTCTAGGCCCTACTTCAGAGTTATCAAATTCCAAAACTTGGAGCATACGAAAAGGGGAAGCAACCCATGAAGGAGCCACTGCCACCTAGAACCACATGAGCCAAATAAAGTTTATAATTTTGCAATTTTGTAGTTTTGCAATTTTGTAATTTTTTGTTGTGTCCCAATTTTGTTCTATTGAGTTCTCCACTACAACATGAATAAATCCCTAGTCAGTTAATAATCCCATACCTATCCACAATGTAATCAATGGGGTTTATTCTCATTTTAGTTAACTTGAGGACGCATTTTCATTCAGTCATGGGGGTATGATGAATCATGATTCATTAGGTCACGATATCGCACTCATGATATCGCGTACGCGATATCATGGCCTAGCTCGTGATATTGTATACCCGATATCATGGATCCTATGCATACCTATAAATATACCTTAGGCACATGATGGAGCAAGGAGGTTTTTAATTAAAAGTTAGTTTTTATTTTTAGTCTTTCTCAACCCTTTCCCCTAGGGCATGCTTGTAGTGTGATGATTGTATTTGTACAACACCTTTATTCGAGTGTGACATACTTGGACACACACATGACCATAAATAAAGATTGAGATTACTTCATCATTGCAACATTCACTTAGTTTAATCATTTAATTGTTATTGTTATTTATTACTTTCATAGTTAATATCTCTTCACCCTAAACTCCTTAAACGTGGAATGAGTATGACTTAATCACGAGCATTCAAGTGTGACTACTTGGTATCCCAGTAGCGTACCTAGGCCATGCACTTGGTAACCCCAGTAGTAGTCATGCACGAGGTTCAATATGTATATGGATGATTAAGGAACAGTTGCTTATCGCACCTAGGATAGCTTATACTCTCTCTTCCTTTTTCTCCTAGCTTAATTAAAGTTATTTTCCATTGCCTCTAGGAGTAGCACTAGGTTAGAAACCACATCATACAGCTCACTCTAGACTAAACCATACGTGATAAAGCAAATACTAGTCCAGGTGGGAAGACAGTGAACTGCAATCAACGAATAACTATCTAGATACCACAACTAGCCCATTTGTGGAGTTCAACCAACTCATGCGTGAAACACTCGTATTCATATGGTTGAGTGTAGGGGTACCTCGCCACGCATCAAGCACAAACTATCATTAGTAAATAATAATAGCGGCACTGTGTCTTGTGGAAATAAAGTAATTTTATTAGCAAAAATGAAGAAATATCATACCTTGAATAAAACAAAACAAAGTAAAATATATCAGAAAGTGTAAAATAATCAAGAAAGGTTAAAAGGTACTAACAATGGTGTAAAATTAGAAAAATCTAAAAATCAAAAATTTGAAAATAAATAACTTGTAAAACCAAAAACGTGGAAAACAAAAAGTAGAAAAACTAAGAAGCCATATGGATTGTTAGCATGGATGGCCATCTCCCCCATGACTAAGTTGGAAGGAAAAGATCCAAAAAATGGAATGTGATTGTCCATTCATCGAGATGCTAGTTGCACAGGCCTATCCTGGTTCAAGGAAAGGTTTTACTTATTGGATGTTGACCAGCTGCTTTTTATTTGGACTTTAAGGATTGTAGATCAACATAGTCCCATAAGGAAAGGTTTGAGAAATTATATAAGGTCCCTCCCACAATGTTTGAAATTTTTCCTTCTAAGGTACATGTGTGGGGTTCCAATAAAGGACCTTATCTCCTAGTTAAAGTTTTACCTTTCATATTCTTAGGTCATGACATTGCTTGCTAAATGCCTTGTGCACCTCATTCAAAGATAGGGCCACTAATTGGTTTTCATCTAGCATGTTTAGGTTGATCAATGTTTCTTTCTGTGCTTGACTTAGGTTAAGATTTAGATCACAAACTGTTGAAAGTGTATGGAGCTCAGATTGAATTAGGAGTGTTGGAAGTTTTCCATACACCAACTCATAGGGAGAGTATCCAATAGGAAGTTTTCATGTTGAACGGTAAGCCTAGAGGGCATTGTTAAGTTTTTTCCTCCAATCTTTCCTATATTTGCTAATCGTTCATGTTAGTATTTTTGTGATCTGCTATTTGATTACCTCTACTTAACCATTGGCTTGGGTATGCTAGGATGTTGTTAATCTATGTTCAACCTCCAAGTGTTATCAACTATCTAAAAGTGGCATCTATGAAATGAGTTCCATTGTTAGAAATTAGTGAACATGGCACCCCAAACCTATTTACAATATTTTGTTGTATAAAGCTAGTAGTAGTGGATGATGTATAATCAGTAACAACTGCTTCTTCTGCCCATTTTGTGCAATAGTCAACTGCTACGATAATATATGCTTTTTTATTAGACATGGATGTGATGGGATCCATGAAGTCAACACCCCATATGTCAAAAGGTTGCAATGGTTGAATCCATTATTTAGGACCTTCCATGCGAGTAGTCATCCCCCATCTCATTAACAATGTTCACAAGATTTGACAAACTTGTGAACATCCTTGAAGATTGTAGGCTAATAGTATCATGCCATTAGGATTTTCATGGCCATGCATCTCCCCACATAGTTTCCTCTACAAGGTTCTTCACGAGCATCTTGGAGAACACACAATAGATCTTCATCAAGGACACACCAATGAATCAAGCCATCAACACACACATTGTACAGGTGTCCACTGATTTTCATGAAATATTTGACCCAATGAAGAAATTGATGCATCTCCTAAGTGAGAAGGTAAGTGAGGATGCCATTATACCATGTTTTTTCTGCAAGTGTTTGTTCATTTATTGTTCTTGTAAAGAGGAGTTCATCTAGAAACTAATTAGAAAGCAGGCTCTCTTCCTCTTTATTATCCCATCTTGAGTGAGATAGGTTGTCAATGATCACAATCTCAATCCATTTTTGATCTACCATCATGAGATCAAATTCCTACAAGATCACAAGCCACTGTATGACACGAGGGCTCACTGTTGGCTTATTCATGAGGAAGTAGATTGCACTATAGTCCATGTGCACAAATACTTTATAGCCAAACACATAATGCCTAGAATTTTCTAGAGTGTATACCACCGCGATTAGTTCATTTTCTATGGTGGTGTAATTTAACTATGCTCCCAAAATGTTTTGACTTGTGAAGTGGATGTAGTATGGGTGTTTCTTATCACCCATCTATGGGCACTGATCCTAAGGCATAGCTAGATGCATCCATCATGATGTGTAAGGGTTTGAACTAGTTTGGTGCTTGTAGGATTGGTGTTTCTACAAGTTTCTCCTTTAACTATTGAAATGTATGTTCACATTCCTTGATCTAGATGAAATGTACATCTTTCATTGTAAGCTCTACCAATTGTTTTACGATCTTAGAGAAATTCTTTATGAATTGCCAGTATTCAAACATCTTTAACAATCTTTGGTTACCATGTTATTCCTTGGATGACCCTTATCTTTTTTGGGTCTACCTCAATCCCTTTTTGTGAAATTCAGTGCACTAGCACAATGCCTTCTTGGATCATGAGATGGCTCTTTTGCAAGTTGAGCTACAAGTTTTTTCCAACACATTTGTTTAATAATTGCTCAAGGTGGTCTAAGGCTTACTCAAATGTAGCTCCATAGGTGGAAAATTCATCCATGAAGACTTCCACACCACTACTAATCTATTGCTAGAAGATACTAAGGACCATGCATTGAAATGTTGCAAGGGCATTGCACAGACCAAATGGCATCCTACAATATGCAAAAGTTCCCTAGGGACTTGTGAATGTTGTCTTGGCCCAATATTTTGGTATAGTTTGGATTCTATTATAGCCACTATAACCATTCAAGAAGCTATAATAACAATGCTCGAATATGGTTTCCAACACCTAATCCACAAATGACAATGGATAATGATCTTTAAATGTTTCCATATTCAACAGCTTGAAGTCAATGCAAACTTGCCATTTTCCACCCTTCTTCGACACGATTACTAATGGGCTAACTCACTTACTATCCGTGATGGGATAGATGAACCCTTCCTTAAGAAGTTGTTCAATTTCCTCCTTGATAATCTACTTCAATTTGGAGTTCAACTGCCTCTACAGCTACCTTCTAGGCTTCATCGCTAGGTAGTGTAAATGTGATGCTGGCATATCCTTGGATTGATTCCTGTTAGCTTAGGATATGATCAAGAAAAGGTTGTTGGCCATTTGTTAACAACCTTTAATAGTTTTTCTTTTTGTTCAGGAGTAAGTTTGGCAGTAATTATAATTGGTTTAACACTATTTAAAAATGCATATTCCATGCTAGCCTGTAAAGTTTTTAGCTTTAGGGGCTCCTACTTGAAGTTATCAGATATTTCCAAGTCTCCCCAACAAGTATCATCATCTTCATTAGAGAGTTGAAAATAAACTTATTTAAGTATATTCATGCCTTCAAAATAAGCACATGTTAGGTTCTTAGTTAGTTCCATGAATAACATGCTGCTATCTGAGTTAGCTATCAGCCACTGGGTGCCCTCTTGTTTTATGACTACTGTGTACATACACCTTTGAATATTGATTTCTTATGCACATTGATTGCATGATTTAATGTATGTACTTTCGATGGACCAAATATTTTGCATGCAATTGCACCCATTATCATTGTATGCGATGCATGGAATATGCTTCTTCTCTATCTTGTCCAATTGATTTTCCTTGGATATTTCGAAAGAAAGATCCCTTATGCCCATACGTGCGTTGACCATGCTTAACCAAGCTCTTTCCATAATGATGGGGAATTCACTTTTGTAGTTTTCAACCTTGATCACCAAAAAATCAACAGGATAGGACCACCCACAAACTATGGTCACAATCCTCTACTAATCCCAGAGGGATAGTAATTGACTAATCTTCCAATTCTACATAGATGTTGCTCTTCTTGAGAGGTGGTAGGTTCCAGGCCTTGTACATGTCATCTGAGATGAGATTAACTCTAGAACTAGAGTCAAGAAGAGCCTCACATGGCTTATGTCTAGCGATCTACATGTAAATGAGTGGACTTCCTAGGTCATATCTTTTCATATAAATATTTCCAACCTTGATCCAATCGAAAACAACATGAGTTAGCATCATAATAAGAATCCAAGGTGGTAGTTGGTTTGAAGGGCACTTGAAGGTATTTGATGTACAGGATGGAACTCGAAGGTGGACTACCATCGCCACCATGGTGTCTGCCACAATTTTTTTGCTTCTTATGACCATCATCCCTAGATCCCTTGCTATTGTGATGTTTGCTTGAGTCCCTACCTTGATTGTCACTTTTTCCTAAACCTATTTTATGAATAGTGGATCGCAGGTTCAGGGTCGCACCCTTGTTAACAATAACAGGGGGTGGAGAATCTTCATGTTGAGAACCTTCAAAGGGAGGGTCCTAATTATCATCTTGATCTAGTAGGAACAAGGGATTAGTGAAATGCTTCCCCTTCATAGCCTCATGGAGCTTCTCTTAACGTTGATCTCACTTACATTATGTTTTAGTGGGACAGTAGTTTCAAGTATCATAATCATTCACACAATGTACTCCTCATGAAGGTCTATGATGCCCAATTTTTAAGGGTTTGAAACAACATCTTGGGCATAGATTGATTGCAGGTCAAGATGATGTTGCCCTCCATATCATGCCATTGTAGCTGTTCATCCTAATGTAGGATGAAGATGAAGTTTGATACATACTCATTTGGATGAGTATATACCACTTTGCAGTCTTGTGGGATTGATGGTTTGACATCTTCACATCTATGGAAAGAAGAAGACATTTTGCAAAAGAAATAAAATTATTAGTGTGCTTAGTAGTTTATATATCATTGTAAGTGATGTTGACCTTGAGTTCATCCAACAATATAAATAATATTTACTAATCCTAGATAGTGCATGTTTCAACAAACAAAGTCCCTAGCAACGATGCCAATGATGAGTGCTGAGTTACCCCTACGTCCAAACATATGAATCACAAAGCATTCATGTGTGATTTGGTTGAATTCCATGGACTTTGTAGTTTTCATTGCACTAGTCTTCTAGGAAGTGAATCATGCCTTAAGGTTGGTCGTTGTCTTCCCAATTACACTTGTGACATACACTGATATGGTTAAGTGTAACTAAGGCATTTGATTTTTAATATGTTATATTTTAGGGTTTGGTGTTCAAATGGAGATAAAAGTAATTGGATTAACTAATTCAAATTAACTAATTAACTGGCATCTAACTTGTCCTAACATAAGCATTCACTCCCACTTTCTGTACATGTTCTGAACCCATGTATCCATTGTTGGGTTACCAAGCATGATGCTACTGGGCATACCAAGTAATAAGGCTGCTGGGATTACCAAGCAAATACATGTTATGCTCAAAGTGGTCATACTTATGTGTTTAATCTATCTTGCTTAACTGCTTCATTAGCTTAATTACTAGAAAATATTTAATAAACAATTAAAAAAAATTAATAAATAATTGAAAATATTAAATGCATAAATAAAATATTTAATCTATCCAAAGTGCTACAAGGTTTATCAAAAAGCTTGTCTTTATTATCGCACAAGGTTTATCAAAAAGCTTGTCTTTATTATCGCACATACTATCGTGCTCAGGTACAAAAATGCTTAAACAAAAATCCATACACTCAATGACTCTTATTGCAGCCACTCAAGAGAAAATTTTTAACTTTCAAATCAACAGACTATAAGAGCTTTGCTACTACTAAAATCTCAATTGCCATAAATGCAGCTAGTGGACGTGTATTTATAGTCAAATATAGACACTGCATCAATGGGGCCTCATTGACACATGATATGATGCATCGATTGGGCCTCGTCGACACATGATATGATGCGTTGATGAGACAAGGCCACGTCGAAGAGGCCTCATCGATGTAGCTGACAGAACTACGACTCATACTCTATATAGCAACATATATCTTTTCATGATTGCAAAGTCCACAAATGTTTAATTACTCTTGTATTTCTTAAAGAAAATTATTAATATTATTGTCATCTTACTCTCCTCCATGTTGAGGATAAGCTAGGAAGCTTAGTATTTTTGGAAACTAATCTACCTAATCTCAAGTTCTAAAAACTTTACTTTACTTAACTATGACTTGATCATAGATCAATCATGACTTCCTAGGGGGTCACAGTCCTCGTTACAACTTAACTACAACCTAAGTATGAGTCACATCATTTGACAAATTTGAGCAGTAGTTCTAAGTACACTTTTAGGGCAACACAAGGGCAATTTTAATTTACTACAACTGGACTACAAATGGGGCATAAGTCACATTTTTGAACCTAAAGAAAAAAAAAATTCCCAAGAGCAGTGTAACTTAACCATTAGTTCAATGCAATTCTATTATCAATGCTTTTGATGCTTAGATTTTAGTAATTTCTTGATAGAAGTATGATCATTTAGGGTCTTTTAGACATGTATTAAATAAACAAACTTGCATAGTTTGATCCTCTATAGATGCTAAATGTAGTCTAAAATTAGTCAAACCTCCTCATGTTGAGGTAGTAATGAGTTATAGCTTCTTTGTTAACTTAGATTTTTGAGTTAATCTTGAGTTTGTTGAAATTGTCTATGAACCTACCCATAGGGTAGAACCTCAAATAGCATAGATCAACCCTTTGGTATTCAGAATGAAACCTATAAATGATAGATATTATTATACCAGGTCCACTAGACTAATCACTATCTCATCACAAAATTAGATTTTGGGTGAGGATGATATGTGAAACAAGGGGTTATAACCTAAAATATTTTTAGTATTATTTATCTCTAATAAAAGTAGTTAAATTAGAACTTTATAACTTAGTATTTAATGAGTGGTGAGTATCCCCTATGCCCAACCATATGAATCAAAAGCATGTATCTGTGATTTAGTTGAATTTCATGGAACGTTGATCAACTAGTATCCTAGATAACTAAGCATTACATCATTGGATGTTATTTCCCAATTATCACTTGTGCTAGCTTAGTGGGTATGGTTAAGTGTGATTAATACATAAGATGTTTTTATTATTATTCTTTATATTATTAAAATATTAAAATAATAAACTAATTAAAACATTAATTTCTAACTAACTATGGTATTAAGAGTAATCTAAGCTATCCTGAGCATAGAACATCTATTCTCAATTTTTGTACCCATCTTGAACCTATATTAATGTTATTGGATTACAAAGTGTCTACTACTAGGTGTACCAAGTATCTATCATTGGATTACCAAACATTAATATGTTATGCTTGAAGTGGTTGTACTCATGATGTTATGGAATAAAATATTAAATTATTAAGTGTTGGAAAGAAAAGTACATTAAGAGTAAAATGTTGAAAATAAACTAAGTGCTAGTCTAAGTGTTGCAATCGAAGAAATTAATCTCAACTTTCTTGCTATCATGTAGAAGTGTCCAAGTACATTATGCATTTAAATAAAAATATATACAATTAACTCAATCCATGTTGCAGTGACTTAGAGGAAAATTTGGCTATGTCTTATGAAAGAAAAATGCAAGAGTATAGCTACTAAAATGACAAAAGATGTCATAAATGCAAATGGTATGTGCATTTATATAGGCTTCGAGTGGAACAACATTGATGCATATGCATCAATGTATCAAAGGATACATTAATAGAAATTTGTTAAAGAGGCTATGTTAATGCATGCTTGTTGACATAGCAAACCAAAATACTATTCATCATACCCTCATAATTGATCTTTGAGTGAACAAAAATGAAATAAATTTATTTACAAAATTTGGAGAGTATGGGATTGACAATAGACTAACCGGTGATGACAATAGACAACTCTAAGTGTTACATTACAAAATGTTTGAATGCTTATAATGAGGGAAAATAAAATTAAATACCAAACAATAATTTGATAGCCACTACCCCTATGAAATTGATCAAGATGAAGTTGTCACATAGTGCCTAGAGGTGGAGGCTCTTGTTTTTTAGATGATCCTTCATCATGTCCTGGTCTTGCTAGTGGTCTAGGTTACCTTGCTACTATTTTTGTTTCTTCTAAAAATTTAAAGGTGTTCAACATTTCCTTCATCTTCTTTTCCTTATCCCATTGATCGTTGATGGTCCAGGTAGCATCACCTAGAATGGCTAGCATTAGTACATTCCATGGACATGACATTATAAGAAACATCTCCTTCATGTTCATAAACTAGGTTGTGAAATGTTTACATTGGATTTTGAATGTACGAACAAGGTTTTGCAGTTCCTAGTGATCATTCATCCTTCTAGTTATGTTCTTCGTAATTGATTTTTGGTCTTCAAACTTGCTCTTAAGAAGGTCAAGCTTCTTGTTAACTACTTCTAATTTTTGTTTTTTTTTTCTTATGGAGATTGAACTCCATCTCATAACGGAGGTAGGAGTTGGCCACTTGCTTCTTCAACTCTACACTTGGACTTCCTATGGTTAGCATTACTAAGTTTACATACTGAAGGTTTAAAAATTTCATATATTCCATATCTCTTTACTCTACAACTCCCTTAGTAGATTTTTTCTTGGTTATATGCATTGATTCCATCAAAGATGGGTTCCCATATATCACCTATTTGTTGGAGTTGGTGAATGGCTTCATTTACCTTCACCTTTGGCAACCTAGTTTATTTTTCATTAATCTCTTTTAATATTTTGACCTAGTTCCTATAATGATCTTTCACCTTTTTTTACTTGAAGGCTTCATTCTTCTAGATGCTGATCTTTATGGAAGTTTTTTAGTAAAGGATACAAACTTCCTCCATGAAGAGATTTTGATGTTCTATGGCTTAAAGAACATGATGTTCAAATAGCTACATCTACACATTCCCATCAATGCATGGTCATCAATACATCCTTAGATGCATTCATGCATATGTGTCGATGCTTTGTCACCTGAATCTTATATAAATACACATATCATTTTCATTTAGGTACTATTTAATCAATAGTATAGCGAAGCTCTTGTAGTTTCTTGTCATATGAGTTAGCCAAATTTCTCTTGAGTGCTTGTAGTATGGATTGAATTGATTGTATAAAGTTTTATTTGAGTGTAGGATGTACCTGGATACTTTTGCATGATGACAATAAAATTTAGATTTCTTCTTTCCATTACAGCACTTGAATTAGCATTTAATTTACTTTTAAGCACTTGAATTTACATGCACTTAGAAATTTAATTTTTTATTCTATAACAATGTGAGTACAACAAATTTGATCATAATATACTAATGCTTTAGTAATCCTAACAATGAATACTTGTTATGCCTAGTAGTAAACACTTGGTAACCCAACAATATTAGTATAGGTTCAATATTTGTACACAAAGTACAAATGAATGTTCTACATTTAGGAGAGCTTAGATTTTCTATAATTCCATAACTATTTAGAATTCAATATTTTAATCACGTTATTAATTTAATATTTTAATAATGAAAACTAATAAAATAAATATAAACATCTCATACCTCAATTTCACTTAATCATACCAATTAAAAATGATGAATGGTAATTGTCCCTTATGCCCAACCATATAAATCACAAGGATGTACACATGATCTAGTTGAATTCCATGGAACCTTGGGCATTTAGTGCTTTAGATAATTAGGTGTAATGTTGCTTATCATTGTCCTCCCAATCACCACTTGTATTAATTCAATTAGTATGGTTAAGTATGATTAAGGTATNAAAAGTATCCAAATACATCTGAACATAAATAAAACTTTGTACAAACAATTCGATCCATGCTGTGAGCACTTAGAGAGAAATTTGGCTAAGTCCTACAATGAGAAACTATAGGAGCTTTGTTATACTACTGATTCAATGATGCCTAAATGTGGATGGTTTGCACATTTATATAAGATTTGGGTAATAGAGTGTCAATGCATGTGCACTAACACATCTAAGATGCATCAATGTAGCTACTTAAATATGATGATTTATCAGTGACAAATCTCCTAACATCCTAGTTCACATTTGCAAGTTATTCATGCTACTAACAAATGTATTCTAGTAACTACTCTTTCTACTTCTCGGCTTTCTACAAGTGTAGGTTCTTTCATATCAAAGTTAGATTTATCATGCATGTGTTTTTGAGATCATAGCTAGTAGAATTCATCATTACTTTAGACAATGTTGCATCAAATATAGCCATTTCTTTAGCATTCCTAACCTCTTAAAGTCTCAATTGAAGTTTTTGGAAAGCTTTATCTTTTGTAAGCTCTGGGCGAAGAATAGATAGATTTGATAAGAAGGCTCCCTATAATTCAATCCCTACCACTAACCATTGATTGTTGATGGTAGCTTTCTTAAGCTCTAATTAGATGATTAAGAGCTTGTTCCTTGTCTCTACCAATTGCAACTAGGTTGCTAAGATGTCTTCTGAGATGATCTCTAGAATTAGTTTCCTAGTCTTAACTAGTCACTCTAGCACCTTCTCGTGCTCTGTTATGGTCATTTCCTTATTTATAGCTTGTGTAGATGTTTGACTATTTTCCATTGCAATAATATTAGAAATAGAGGCTATAGGAGCACTCAAAGCCTCTCCAATTCTATCTACAACCACCTTTGCTACTGTCTCTGAGACCTTGTGTGGTATAACCAAGACTATTGCACCTTCTCTTTCCTTCAGCATGATAGAGAAATTCATTATGTTTCTAGAGATTTTAGGAAATGATTATCCCAAAATAGACATAGTGATCTATTAAGCATTAGAATTGGTATGAATACGATCCTATTCTCTTTGTGCATAAAATAGGTGGACCAGGTTATTCCCTAGTCAACTGATGGTCTTTGTGACCTCATTAAGATGGCTCATAACTAGATGGTACATAGAGGACTTACCACCACCTATAAAAGCTTGCATTTATTTTCCCCTAAGTTTTCTTAGAGTTTTGTCAAATACTATCATTTCAAGTGTTATCTCTATTGTTGTTGGTGATGGTGTAGGGGGTACTTCCTCTTGGAACTTAATAGGGGCTTTATCTTTCATCATCCCCTTTCATGATGTAGCATGAGGCCTATAGACTATATCTTTTAAGTAGCAAGTTATTCTTTCTCTTTAATAAATTTTTCCAATAAGGTAGGTAAATGGGAGTGTCTTTCGATCCTTCTCATTCTTCTTGAATCTCTTCTTGATCTTCAATAAGATGAGCTAAGGAATGTTAACTAGGAATTTATCACTTAGAGCCACATGTGCCCTTGTAGAGAATGTTGTAGCCTTGCTTGGCATCACTATTTGGTGAAGATGATAGGATGTGATATTAAAGTATGCATGATCCACTCTAGTAAGGGTAGCACACTCCTTACGGTTTACTCCATAATGTTATTATGACCATTCCATCCTTACTTTTGCATCTGCTTAGATGGATACTTCTACCAACTTTGCACTAATATTAGGTAATTCAAGAGCCTTAGTGATTGCCTCTATAGAGCAGGAGATAATAATATCTTTAAACTTTATCGTTACATCTTCTTTGTAGTTCTTCAAAAAAAGGTATGTTTTGCCAAGGTACCATTTACCACTGGTGAAAATGATGAGCCAGAGTAAAGAACCTTACAACTACATTTAGACCTTCTTTGGTACCAACTCTATGAAAGGTCCAAAGTTTATTTCTTGGAGAACTATGCCTTAGACATCTTTGCTTCTTACCTTCTCTAGGCAAGCCTCTATGAGAGTGACTTCCAGATTTGACCTAGGTCTTGTAACCTTATCCTACCTAAATCACTCTATTTTTGCAATGGAATTATGATAGATAGATTTTATCTTAGGTTCTTTTCATAATCACCCAATGGCATGTGTCACCTCAGCTACTTGTTCTTGTTGTTATCCTCTTTCTCCTCTCAAGTCTTTTCTCTCTAGGCTACATTGGCCCTTTTGCTTGCAGTCCCCATTTCGATGCCATTTGCAATCACATGGATAATCTTGGATTAGTTGTGTTAGTTTCATCTCTTAAGCCTAAATATCCTCCAATCATTTTTTTTCCTTTTTTTTTGTTATCAATGAAAAAAGATTGACTGTTAATCTTTTGAATGTGATGAGTAGTGGGCAATCCCTACATCCAACCATACAAATCATAAGCAATCACATGCAATCTAATCAAATTCTATGAACTTATTTACCTAAGTGGTTGATATTCCTAGACAGTTAATTATGTAGTTGTAAGTTAGTATCTTTTCAATCCACACTTGTGTTAATATGTGTGTATGGTTATGTGTGGTTGTGACATAAGAATTTTATTTTATGCTTTTTATTATTTTTATCTTGCTTGCTAAATGAGTAAATGAATCAAGGGTTAATGTTTAAATTAACTACTTCATTAATTATCTAGCATAACATAAATCATATGTTCCTACTTGTCATACATATCCTAAACCTATATTAATGTTGTTGGGTTACCAAGTATATACTACTAGGTGCATCAAGTATCCACATCTTGGATTACCAAGAATTAATACATTATGCTTGAAGTGGTTGACTCACATTACTTATGAATGATAAGATTAATTACTTAAGGACAAAAATGGTAAATTGCATATAAAGTAAATTGCTAAAAAGTATAATTATGGTAGTCTAAGTGTTGCAATGGATAGAAGAAATCTTGATTTTATTGTTGCTAATGCAAATGTATCCAGGTATAGATGCACTTGAATAAAATGTCGTATAATCACTTAAATTTACACTACAGGTATTCAAAGGGAAAATATTCCAACTTTCATGAAAAGAAACTACAAAAATGTGGCTAACCTATGATGAATATGTGCCATAAATGGTAGGGGTGTGCTAATTTAAATAGGTAATGCCTACATCAACATTGACATACCTGCACCAAAGCATCATAGGATAGGTTAATGGGGCTACGTCGATGGGCATGCATCAACACAACCTATCTTATTGATGCTTCATTAGAGTGGTTGTAGGTGCGAAAGAATGTTTTAGTTGAAAGTATTGATTTCAAAAGGTATTTATTTGTTAATAATATATTTTTAATATTATTTTAATATTAGTTTAATATTTGATATACCAAGTGTTAGCAAAATTTGTTAATAAATTTGAATGTTGATGTTCATATTATATCTATTATATAAGTAGAAGCATTGTGGGTGGATAACTTAATTACACACAATAGAAAATGAATTAATGGATGTGGTGTATGTTCTTTAAAAATTCAAGCACTATGTGCTTGGATACTTCATTTTTATGTACATTAATCATAGTGTAATCTACTTCCTCATGAACAAGCCAATGGTAAGCCCCTGTGTTATATGGTGATCGGTGATTCTACATGAGTTTGATTTAATAATGATGAAAAAAAGGGAATTGAGAATTTTATTGATGATCATTTGTTTTGATTAAGATGAGATAACAAGGTCGATGTAGAAACTATGTCTGATCAATTTCTAGGTAAGCGTCTTTTTGCTAAAGCAGTTGAGGTTTCAACACCAATCATCATAAACTAATACAATGAATTTCTCTTCTACCTACTTACATAGGAGACCATTGTAGATGGGATTGTAAGAGGAAATAATAATTCCT
Source organism: Gnetum montanum (assembly GCA_015680685.1). Classification (NCBI taxonomy): domain Eukaryota; kingdom Viridiplantae; phylum Streptophyta; class Gnetopsida; order Gnetales; family Gnetaceae; genus Gnetum; species Gnetum montanum. The sequence goes on from MNCI01002986.1 coordinate 542,702, forward strand.
CCACCAAGTCAAACATTACTTGGAGATAGAGGGTAGCCTCTATAAAATCTGCATAGATGACTTGGTATGATGATTTGTACTTGAAAAAGATCAACTACAAGTCCTTTAATATACTCACAAAAGCCCTTGTGGGAGCCATTATATAGGAAGTAGAATGATCATTAAATACCTAATGACTAGATACTTTTGACCAATGATCTTTAGGGATATCCATTATTTTGCACATTCATGTAAGTGATGTCAATGAGAGGGAGGGATGAGAACTAGGATGGAAGGTCCCCAATAGTGAATTCAACCACCAAAGCCTTTCAATCTTTATTGAATTAACTTCATGAGATCCATCACTCCCATGTCCAATGGAAAGTCTTAAATTATTATTTTTGTTGACTATTATATCAAATGGGTCAAAGCTACAACCATCACTAACTGTACTTTCTCTATTGCAATTTGATTTTTTCAATAGAAAATGGTAAACAAGTTTGATGTACCTGGGGTACTAATTTCCAACAATGGAATCAATTTCACTAGTGCTACATTTTGAAAGTTAATACAATTCTTAGGAATGAATTATAAATTCATAATGCCCTATTACCCTCAAGCCAATGGTCAAGTTGAAGTTACCAATAGAGAGATGACAAGAATCCTAATAAGGACCATTAGCAAATATAGGAAAGATTGAAGCACTAAACTTAAGAATGTCCTATAGGCTACTCTCCTTATGATTTAGTGTATGGAAATTTATTGAAACTTTCAATTCAAACTAAACTTTATACACTTGCAAGTGCATGTGACCTTGACTTGAACATTGACTTGTTACAAAAGAAATAATTAATGACACTCAACATACTAGATGAGAATCAAAAGGTAGCCCTGATTATAAATGAAGTGCACAAGGCATACCCCAAACAATGACATGATGCCTAAATCCCACACATATGCTTCAATGAACTAAGTTCCAAATGATGTGGGAAGGATCATATATTGTACATTCAAATTTTCCTTCTAGAGTTATGACAATCTACCGTCTAACAAGCCTTCAAAAGGACATGTTGGTCAACATATAACAAGTCAAATTCTTTAAAGATTTTTAAGAAATTAGGACCCACAACAACACCTCAAAAAATCTCCTCCTTCCAACTTAGTCATGGGGAATAGGATCATCTAATTTAATACCTTTGAGAGGATGAAAGTTTTTTTTTGTTTAAATTATTTTTCATACATTTTCAATTTTTCTTTGCATGTTAATTTTCTTATATATTTTAATTTATTTCATATCATTTGGCTTTTTCTTTCTTTTCTACTTAATTTTCCTTTTATAATGATCAATTTTATTCCATTACTATTGCGAATGTTAATAATTACTAAATGAAATTTTCAATATTGTTATTTGTATATATGTGCCAATTTTTCTTTTCAAATTATGTTCTTTACTAATGACTTGTCAATATATAATGGGATGAGGTAGTGAGCTCACAACATCCACCAATTCCATATGTCTTAATATGAGATTTGTATCATCATAGCATTATAGTTTTCTCATACCAAAACCAAAGGTAACTTATGATCTCAGTACTTAATGAACAAGGGAAGAACTAAGTGAGAATGGAAAAGGGTGTGGTATCAAGAAGATTTGTTGGATTCTCTTCTTAACTCCCTTCATGAGACTTATTAAGAAATGTATCATCAATCCTCTCATAATCCAATAAGGAAGTATTTCTTTATAAAGTGATATTTCTAAATTGTTAAAAGAAATAAAAACACACCTCTCCAAAGATCTCTTGGGATACAAGAATTAGTTATGAGGCTAAAAAGACATGTTGCTCATGCCTAAAATTATCCCTATAACTAAGGCTCAAATTTCATCCTTAAATCTCTAACTACTTCCTTGTTCTCTTTTCTTCTTCTTTTCAAGTGACAATCATCCCCTTTGATTGTTATAGTCTCCCGATGGTAGAAGGAAGGAGCATGGTAATGCGAGGCCATTGCTAATCGTATGGACTTGGTTTGAAACATAACAAGCTGGTATATGGATCATCTTAATCATGCCATTTACAAGGATCTTTTGACACAATGATCTAGACAATCATACCCTAATTTCTCTTCAAACCCTTTCTACAACTTCATTTTTCTCACCTCACTACTGTGTACTATGGTTTTCTGATAAGTTTAGTTTTGTAGATTATGAAACCCTAAGACAATAGTTATATGGGTATGATTTTTAACTTGTATTACCATTAAATTTCCAAGGTACCCACAAAATATTTGTGATATGGTTATGCAAGCATGGTTTTGGGACAATAGCCTACTTTGGGAATGATCCACTTACATAACTCTTGGACCATCTAGTTTAAACTCCATTACCACATGTCTCAATTCAATTGATTGCAATCTTGGTGATTTGCATCATCCAAGTTTATCCATTTTTTTGTCTAGTTTTCTGTTATTTTATTTTGGTTTTGTTTTGGAAACATGTTCAAATTAAGCATCTACAAGCTTGTTTTACTTCAATTACAAATCTAATAATGAAATGGGTTGTTTGCCTTCTTTTCATCCATTTTGGCTTCTATTTGGCTCTTGTTTCATTTCCAAACTCTCCCAAAAATCCTTAGTTTCTTAAGTGAAAATTTATGTGCAAATAGCTACATCAATGCATTCGCATTGATATAGTCTATTATGTCAATGCATTCCCATCAACATAGCATAAAAATAACTATATATACATATGACACTTAACACCAAATTTACATTTTGCTTCAAATACAAAGGTAATTCTTTTGATTTTCAAAGCCCAAAATCTTTTATACGCCATAACTTCATCACAATATATCTAATTTGATCCATATGTTAATCCTTGAGCTTCCATAAGTATGCTCTACATCATGTGGGCATCAACGCTTAAATTTGCCAATAAATTTTACTAATACCCCAAAAACTAGAAATTAAACTAATATTAAAATAATGTTTAAAAGATAAAATACCAACACCTAACTATCTTTGAAACCAATACTTTAAAATAAAACATTCCTGTGCACATACAACCACTTGAAAGCTTAATAGTGAATCTTCTACCATTGATAATCAAAAAATTGATTGGAGGGTATTTAGGCTTAAGAGATGAAACTAACACAGTTAATCTAGGGTTATCTATGTGATTGTGAATGGAACCAAAAAGGGAATTACAAGCAAGAGGACCATTGTAGCCAATAGAGAAAATACTAAAGGGAGAAAGAGGACAACACTAGCAACAAACACAACAACAAGAACAAGCAACCAAGATGCCACACGCCATCAAGCCATTACAAGAAGAGCTTGAAGTGCAATCCATTTGTCATATTTCCATCCTAGAAATAGAGGAATTAAGGTAGGATGAGATGATAAGATTTGGCCCAAATATAGAAGTCACTCTCATGTGAAAAGTAAAGAGGTCCAAAGAACAGTTCTTCAAGAACTAAAATTTGGACCTTTCTTAGAGTTGGAACCAAAGGAGATTCAAATGCACTTACAAGGATTTTCGCTATGGCCCACCATTTCTACTAGTGGGAAATGGTATCTTGGGGAAACATACCTCTTCTAGAACAATTACTAAGGAGATGTAACTGTAATGATCAAAGCTATTGTCATCTTCTACTCTGTGGTAACTATATCCATCTAGAAAACTATAGTAGCTATGTCCTACAATGGTGTCCAATACTTGCTCCACAAATGATGAGGGAAAATGGTCTTTGAAAATGGCCATGTCTAGTAGCCTGAAATCTATGTAGATTTTTCATAGCCCTCCATTCTTTAGGATAATGACAAGTGGGCTCACCGACTTACTATATACCACAAGATAGATGAATCCAATCTTGAGGAGCTTCTCTACCTCCTTTTTAATAACTTGTTTTAACTTTTCATTCAAAATTCTTTGTGGCTATCTCTTGGGCTCGATGTCAAAGTCTATATAGATTTGATAATGGCATATGCATGGGTATATCCTTGTTATCTCATCATATAACCAAGTTGATGAGTAGCAAGGTACCCCTACACCCAACCATATGAATCACTCAGGCACTACACATGATTCTGTTGACCTATATTTATCTCATACACTAGTTCTTCTAGGAAGTGAAATGGTGTTAAGAACATTTTTTGTCTTCCCAACTACACTTGTGAGACTCAAGGGTATGTTTTAAGTGAAATTAAGGTATATGAATTTTTGTCATTCTATATTTTATGGATGTAATCGCTAACAACAAGAATAAGGGTAGAGTAGATTGAAAACTAATGTCTATTATCTATTTAGCCTAACATAAGTAATTGCCCCACTTTCTTGAACACATAGCACTGCTGGGCAACCAAACGTTAAGCATTGCTGGGTTACCAAGTACTATATGAATGCTCGAAGTGGTCATGCTCATGTTCATTAATTGCTGAAAATAAATTGCTTAATCAAATGCATTAAAGTAAAGAATAAGAAAGTAAAATGCAATAAAGAAAATATTAAGCTATTCTCAGTGCTATAAGGATTTTCCAAAGAGTTCATTTTATTCCTGTCACACTACTGCGCTTAGGTACATTAGTGCTCAAACAAAGAACTATACATACTTTGGACTCCTTTTGCTGATACTTAGAAAATATTCTAACTCTAAGGGAAATAAACTACAAGAGCTTCACTACCTTGCTTCAAAACTGAAACTGAAACTATTCAAAATTGACTCAAAATAGGAGCCCAAGCGCGGTATTTATAGACTTGGGAAATATACCCTAACGCCGAATCTAGGCCTCAACATCATGTACCAAAAATCGTGGTCAACACAAAACAGTGATTCATCATACCCCCATGACTGAATGAAAACTCATCCTTAAGTGAAGAGAAGGAGGAATAAGTTCTTTACAATACAACATATTGGGTAGGTATGGGATTATTGACTAACATGGTAGACTAACTTAGATGAAACAAACATATAGACTCTGAGTGCCAAAGTGTACGGAATTAAAATTTTTATAACATTGGGTGTTGATGAGAAGAGGAGTGAATACCCTGGAGAATATTGACATCTCACACCTCTTTGGTAATAGGAGAGAGAGAGAGAGAGAGAGAGAGAGAGAGAGAGGGGAGATCCAATGATCATCAACAGTCCTCATTGTGTGGTCCTGTTGCATCATCCTTGGTGAAGATAGTCCCGCTTCTAGTCCATGCTCCCCACTATAATCACATCATGATCATGAATTAGTATGTGATGCATAACACATAGTGATTAAATGCCTTGTCTTGTCTATGGTTACACTTGGCTAAGTTGTGATTGTGGTAGATTGGTTTCTTTGATAGTGTTAGTGGGAAGGCCAATAGATAGGATAAAATAAATTAAGTAGTCCATTAAATTCAAAAAGGTTTAATACAATGAAATATTTGAAGAGGATATAAGAATTCACAATAATGAAAAGGAGAATTCATTGAAAATTTTTGTGAAGATGTGTACAATTGGATGTCATTGATGGGGTAAATAGAAAGAATTCAATTGTAAAAATGTCTAGGGATAAAGAACTTAACTAACCCAACCAAAAGATATGCAAGTGGGTCCTCCCCAAAGTAGTCATAGGCCTTTTATGCCCTTACACAACTTCAAACCAAAGAGTTCATGGACTCCATGGATGAGTAATGGTTATAGAAGGTTAAGAACAAAAACCTGAAAGTAACTAACTAAGAATTCAAACACATCAAGCCAAGACATCAAACTAAAACATGAAACAAGCAGTGAGGTGGAACATGGAAAACATAAATGGATAAGAGAGAGAGGGTGGAATGGAGTTCCTAATTACAACCACATGAAGTCCCTTGTAGATTTTATGGTTAAATGACTTGATAGGATCCATCCTTAGTCTAGACAAAAACCAACCACTTTCACTAACTTCACATCAACATTCTAAGACCAATCCATCCCCTAAGACACAAAAGTGCTCCCATAGAACAACCACCATTCTAAATTAGGGAAGAAGTAGGAAGTGAGAAAGGGCCTTAATTAGAGGAGACGAGTCCCATAACCAATGGTTGTATTCCATTTATTCAATCTAAGGGGTGTGCTTTGAATTCCTATTATTTTTCTTTTTTTTTTTTTTGAAATGGGAACTACACCATGCAAAGACACATGTATTTATTTTATTCAAGGGGTGTGCTTTGAATCCTCATCTTCTTTCTTCTTCTTTTTTTTCTTTTTTGATGAAAGCCACACCATGCAAGGACCTATTCAACTTCCTTTAGTGATTGGCACAGAATAGTAAGAAATTCATGGAAACACACATGCACCCAAGCAAATGAAAAAGTACAAAGAATATTGAATCCCCTTGAAGCCACACCCTGTTCAAACCTTTGAATCCTTCTCAATTCTAGAAACTACCAAAGTCACAAATTTATTGAAGTTTTATTAGTGAAAAAGGAATTGCATGTTTCCAAAATAAGGAAAACAATAGAGTGTGTGGATGGGTGGATGTTGTGGACTCACTACCTATTACATAAAAAAGAAACCATGTCCTAATTATCCGTAATGAAATTCAAAGCTAGAAACCAGAAACTAACAATCAAATAACAAAAATTGTACATACCACCATCAAGTAACGCATACCAATGTACCTAGCACTTATTAACAAAAAGTAAGAAAACCACACAAAATAAAAGAAAATATAAATGAAAGTATAAATTATTCAAGACATATCAAATGTACTAATGATGGTGTAAAACAAAAAGTAGAAAAGATTAATAACATAAAAACAAAGAACATGTAAAACAAAAAGCTGTAAAATAAAAAATGTGTAAACAAAAAAGTTAAAAAACTGAGGAGGTGCTTGGAAGATTAGTATGGTTGGCCATATCCCCCATGCCTAAGTTGAAAGGAGGAGATCTGAAATATGGAGTGTGGTTGTCCATCGAATGAGGTGCTTGTTGAGTTAGCTGGCATATGCTCATGGAAAGGCTTAATTTGTTGGATGTTGATAAGTTTTTTCTTGTTTGGGCTCTCAATTTTATAAATCATCATGGCCCTTGAAGGAAAATTCTCGTAAATGATATAAGGTCCTTCCCAAAATTTTTGAAACTTAGTTCGTTGAGGTACATGTGTGGGGTTCTAGTAGAGAACCTTATTTCCTAGTTGAAATTTAATTTTTCTAATTTTTAGGTCATGATTCTTTTTGTTATAAGCCTTGTGCAACTCATTAGATGATAAGGCCACTAATCAATTTTTGTCTAGTAAGTTGAGATTAATTAGTCTTTCTTTTTGGGCTAGACTTATGTCAAGGTCAAGGGAATAAGTCGTTGAAAGTGTACAAATTTTAGATTGAATAGGAAGTGTTGGTAGTTTGTCATACACAAGCTCCTAGGGGGAGTAGCCTATAGGAAGTTTTCAAGTTGAGCGATAGGCCCAAAGGGAAACATTAAGTTTTGTGCTCTAGTCCTTCCTATACTTGCTAATAGTTCTTATTAGTATTCTTGTGATTTCCCTATTCGTAACCTCAACTTGACCATTAGCTTGGGGATGGTAAGGTATTTTGAGTTTTTGTTCAACCCCTAAGCATTACATGAGCTTTCTAAAAGTAGTGCTTGTAAAATGAGTTCCATTGTTATAAATTAATGTATGTGGCACACCAAACCTATTTACAACATTTTGTTGTACAAACCAAGTAGTAGTAGAAGATGTACAGTGGATGACAGTAGCTGCTCCTGCCCATTGTGTACAATAGTCAACAGCAACTATGATGTACGCCTTTCCATTTGACATGGGCATGATTGGATCCATGAAATCAATGCCTCAAATGTTGAATGGTTCTAATGGTTGAATCCATTATTAAGGTCCCTCCATTTGAGTAGTCATTCCATCATCCTGTTGGCATCATTTACAAGAGTGGATGAAATGATGAGCATCCCTGAAGAGTGTTGGCCAACAGTACCCTGCCATCAGGATTTTAATGGTTGTGCATCTCCTAATATAATGTCCTCCACAAGGACCTTCATTAGAGTTGATCAACATCAGGGAAACATCAACAAACCAAGCCACTAGCCCACACCTTGTAGAGGTGTTTGTTGATCTCCATGAAGTGCTTTACCTAGTGAAGAAACTATTGTTTCCTCTAGTGGTCCAACCCTTGTGTCATCTCTTGAGTGAGAAGATAGGTGAGAATGTTATCATACCATTTTGGCTCATTGGGCATTTGTTTAGTTATTATTCTAGAAAATAGGAGTTCATTAAGAAACGTATCAGATAATGGGCTTTCTTCCTCTTTGTCATTCCATCGCAACCAAGACAAGTGATCAGTGACCACATTCTTAGTGCCCTTTTGATCTACCATTGTAAGATCAAATTCCTACAAGATCACTAGCCACCATATGACATGAGGGCTCATCGTTGGCTTGTTCATTAAGAAGCAAATGGCACTATGGTCTATGTGCACAAACACTTTGTATCCAAGCACATAATGCCTGAACTTCTCTAGAGCAAACACCACTACCATCAATTCTTTTTCTATAGTGGTGTAGTTCAATTGTGCACCCACAATGCTTCGACTAGCGCAGTGGATGTAGTATGGACATTTTTTTTCATCTAATTGCATTAGCACAGCTTCTAAAGCATAATTTTATGCATCCGTCATGATGTGAAATGATATGAACCAATCAAGTGCTTGTAGAATTGGAGTTTCCAAAAGCCTTTTTTTCAGTTGCTAGAACGCTTTTTCACATTCTAGGGTCCAAACAAAAGGAGAATATTTCTTTGTTAGTTTAACCAATGATTTTGCAATCTTACAGAAATTCTCTATGAATCGCTAGTAGTAGCCAGTGTGTCCAAGGAATGACCGAACATCTTTAACTATTTCTAGCTAGTGGATTATTCCTTGGATGACCCTTATTTTTTCAAGGTCCACCTTAATTCTTGCTTATGATATTTTGTGCCCCAATACAATGCCCTCCTAGACCATGATATGACTTTTCTACCAATTGAGCCACAAGTTAGTTTTAACACATTATTTCAAAACTTGCTCAAGGTGGTTTAGGCTTGCTCAAATGTAGCTCCATAGGTGGAGAAGTCATCCATGAAGACTTCTACACCACTACTGATATGCTATTGAAAGATGCTCAACACCAAGCATTGAAATGTGGTAGGAGCATTACATAGATCAAATGTCATCTTACGATATGGAAAGGTCCCCCAAGGACTTGTGAATGTTGTCTTTGCTTGGTCCTCTAGTGCAATTTGAATTTGGTTATAGCCATTATAACCATCTACAAAGCTGTAGTAGTAATGCCCTAATATTGTGTCAAGAACTTGGTCAACAAATGGCAACAGAAAGTGATCCTTGAATATTTCCATATTCACCAGCCTAAAATCGATGTAGAGCCACAATTTGCCACCTTTCTTTGGCACAATTACAAGTGGGTTAACCCACTTTCTATCTGCAATGGGATATATGAACCCTACCTTAAGGAGTTGCTCGATTTCCTTCTTGATGATTTGCTTCAAGTTAGGGTTCAACTGTCTTTGTGGCTATTGTTTTAGGTTCATGGCTAGGTCAGTGTAAATGCAATGTTGGCATATCCTAGTATCAATCCCTATGAGTTTAGGATATGACTAAGCAAAAGTTGCTAACCATCTTCCAACTACCTTTAACAACATCTCTTTCTATTTTGAAGCAAGTCTTGCATTGATTATAACCAACTTCTTATTTTTCAAAAATACATATTCCATTCCAACTAGTAGAATTTTCAATTTAAGGGGCTATTACTTGAAGTTCTTAGGAATTTCCAACTCTCCCTAATAGGTATCATTATTTGTATCATTAGAGAGTTGGTGATGAACTTTCTCTAGTTCATCCATGCTTGTGACATATTCACATGTCAAGCTCTTAGTTGGTTCCATGCATAGTGTGTTGCTTTCTAAATCAATGGTTAGCCACTGGGTGCCCCCTTTTTTGTGGTTTCTGCATATAGACACCTTTGAATTTCTATTTCTGGTGCACACTGATTGCATGCAGAGATGGATGCTTGCTTGATAGCCCAAAATTTTTTCACATAATTGCACCTGTTATCATTGTACATGATGCATGGAACTCTCTTTTTCTTGATCTTTCCAAATGAATTTTCTTTAAAGATTTCTAGGAAAAGATATTTGATGCCCATTTTTTGCATCTATGGTGCTTAGCCATGCTCTTTCCATGATGATTGGAAAGTCCCCTTTGCAGTTCTCCACTTTGATTACTAAGAAGTTAGTAGGATAAGACCACTCATAGATAGTGGTCACAATGTCTTCTACCAATCCTAATGGAATAATGATGGACTGATCTATCAATTCTAATTTGATGTTGTTCTTCTTAAGAGGAGGCAGGTTCCAGGAAGTGTACATCTCATGAGAAATCAAATTAATACTAGAACCTGAATCAAGAAGAGCCTTGCACGGTTCATTTACAGTAATTTGCAAATAAATTAGAGGACCTTTAAGATTAGCTAATTTCCTGGAAAGGTTTCCTACATGGATCCAATTAGACATTGTATGAGTAAGCATTACGATATGGATCTTGGGAAAAGTTTGGTTTGAAGGAGGCTCGAAGGAATCTGATATGGAGGAAGAGACAAGAGCAAGGTTGTCAATCGCGGGTGTAGGTGAAGGCTTAGGTGGACTACGGGGTCAAAAGAAAGGTCTTTTCTTTGATCAGGCATTCAACCCCTCCAATTGATTATTGGGTTACAAATTAACAACCCTCGTAGCATTGTGTTGTGGTGGTTGAGTGGGTAGTTCACCTTGCATTGGTGGAGCAAGTGGTAGTTAGGCAACTGGAGGAGTGTGTGTAGGGATAGAAGGAGGATAAGGATAGGGGGTAGCATTCCTTCTTTCATGTAGATATGGATTTTGATAATAGTTAGAAGGGTGGTAATAAGGTTGAATATTAGAAACATGATTGGAAGAGTCATGTGGAGACATGGGTTCTTGAACCATATGGATCAAGCTATTGGTAAGGGTATTGTTGCCTTGGCGGTGAAGCACCCATGATTATGGTTGCTGCCATTGTTGGTACTAATTGTACTATTGTGATGGAGCTCCACTTGGATAATACATTTTTTGCTGGCAGAACTGCCTAAAATTACCTTGCAGATAAGGCAACCTCTTAGATGTTTGCCTTTATGTAAGTTATGGATGTAAGGCATACACCCCAAACTCCTAAAGATGTGATACAATAGGGCAACATCCCTGAGGATGTTCATATTAGCAAAGATCACATCCATGATCATCATCTAATTCACTATCTGCAACCTCTTCTATTGCAGTAATTTCTTCCTTATCTTTGTAATATGCATGTTCAACTTCTTTGCACCTCCTGCGCTCACGATCACTATCTTGTTCTTAAGACTCTTTAGCAATTTTGATGACAGCTTAAAATTTGCTATCCATGGAGTCTCTTAACTAATCAACCTTGGTTGTAAGTTCAAATTGGAATTATTGAAGTTGCAAGGCTTTTTTATGCATCCCCTTGTTAAATACAGATTCATCCTCACTGTCACAAAATCAAACCTCCTGCTTGTGAATGGAAGGATCGCAGGTGTACTTCTCTGCACTTTCTCTTTTTCTTAGTTTGTCCTCCTCTTTAGCGACCTACTCTATTAATTTTTATACTTAATAGGTAATTAGTTTTCACAATTGCCCTTGGGCATAGACACCAAGGGTTTTCCTTGTCTCATTACGAAGCATGTTTACAATGTTGTGGATTTGAGCCAATTGAGAATAACCATGGCTAGGGAATTTATGCATCAAGGCATAGTATTGGCCAATGGTAACATCCAAGGGTCTGTGTGCTCCTTGTTTCCACCCTTGAATTTTCTTCCTTAAGTTGGATACCCAAGAGCACGTGTGATACTTATCATTAAACATTTCAAGCATGGTACTCCATCTTTTGATAGATACCAGTTCTAAGGACTGGTACTAGTTTTCTACTTCTTTGATGAGTGTCTTGGGAAACAACTTCAATTTCTACCATTCAACCCCTCTAATTGATTATTGGGTTACAAATTAACAACCCTTGTAGCATTGTGTTGTGGCAGTTGAGTGGGTAGTTCACCCTGCATTGGTGGAGCAAGTGGTAGCTAGGCAACTGGAGGAGGAGTGTGTGCAGAGATAGGAGGAGGATAAGGATAGGGGGCAGCATCCCTTCTTTCATGCAAAGATGGAGTTTGATAATAGTTAGAAGGGTGGTAGTAAGGCTGAATATTAGAAACATGACTGGAAGAGTCATGTGGAGACATGGGTTGTTGAACCTTATGGATCAGGCTACTGGTAAAGGTATTGATGCCTTGGCGGTGCAAGCACACATGATTGTGGTTGTTGCCATTGTTAGTAATGATCATACCATTTTGGTGGAGCTCTACTTGGATAATACGATTGTTGCTAGTAGAACTGCCTAAAATTACCTTGCACATAAGGCAACCTCTTGGATGTTTGCCTTTATGTAAGTTATGGATGTAAGGCATACACCCCAAACTTCAAAAGATGTGATACAATAGGGCAACATCCCTTATGATGTTCATATTGGCAAACATCACATCCATGATCATCATCTAATTCACTATCTACAACCTCTTCTATTGCAACAACTTTTCCCTTACCTTTGTAATATGCATGTTCAACTTCTTTGCACCTCCTATGCTTATGATCACTACCTTGTTCTCAGGACTCTTTATCAATTTTGAGGACAGCTTGAAATTTGCTATCCATGGAGTCTCTTAACTAATCAACCTTTGTCGTAATTTCAAATTGGAATTATTGAAGTAGCAAGGCTTTTTTAAGCATCCTCTTGTTAAATATGGATTCATCCTCATTGTCACAGAATCAAACCTCTTGCTTGTGAATGGAAGAATCACGAGTGTACTCCTCTACACTTTCTCTTTTTCTTAGTTTGTTCTTTTGTTTGGCAACCTACTCTATTAACCTTTGTACCTAACGGGTAATTAGTTTTGACAATCACCCTTGGGCATAGACACCAAGGGTTTTCCTTGTCTCATTACGAAGCCCATTTACAATGTGGTGGAGTTGAGACAATTGAGAAGAATCATGGCTAGGGAATTTGTGCATCAAGGCATAGTATTAGCCAATGATGGCATCCATGGGTCTATGTGCTCCTTATTTCCACCCTTGAATTTTCTTCCTTAAGTTGGACACTCGAGAGTACATGTGATACTTATCATTGAACATTTCAAGCATGGTACTCCATCTTCTGATAGATTCCAATTCTAAGAACTGGTACTAGTTCTCTACTTCTTTGATGAGTATCTTGGGAAATAACTTTAGTTTCTACCATTCATTCTCTATTTTTTGCAAGGCACATGCATCTTAGAAAGCTTGAAGATGATTCTACATATCAAAGTTATATCCTCCTTCAAATTGAAGAATATTTTTCATGTCTAACCATTTGATTCAACTATCTTTCACATGCCTTGTGGGAATTTTGACTACCTCTGCTATGTTAAGCATACTTCAAGTCGTAAATAGAGGCTCATCAAGGCCTTGATCATGGTGCCTACAATGCCCTCTACTACCCCTTCATTCATGGTGATGTGCCTCTCTTGAACATCTACATCTTTGATCTTGCCTGTCTTGACAATCCTTTTGGTCATTTTAGTCCTATCGATCATTTCGTTCATTTCAATTACCTCCATCACAATCTTTCCTTCTATGGTCACAGTCGGAGCTAAAACAAGAAGATGAGGATGATGATGAAAGGGAAGAGGAAAGAGAACTAGCACCATCACGATGCCTGCTATTGCCTCTTTAGTGATTGTGATCATGATCACGATCGTGCTTCTTGATGGCATCCCTATCTTGACTTGCCCCTTCGAATCCTACTTTGTCATTGGATCCCTTATTACTAGAATCAGGATTGTGAACTATGGAGTGTAGATCCTAGTTCTGACCTTCACCATCGAAGTTAAAGAGAGGAGTATCATTGAGTGGAAGATCTCCACTAGCTTGTTGGTATAATAGGAATGGAAAATTATTAAGTCCTTTTCCCTTTGAAAGTTCATAGTGTTACTCCAGTTGTCAATCTCACAGGGACTATGCTTCAGTGGGATGATAATCCCTAGCATTGACATCTTCCATGATATATTTGGCATGGAGGTCTTGAAGACCACATCATGCAAGCATTGCAGGAGCAACATGATCGAGCGACAACACAATGTTGCCCTCCATGTCACACCACTGCAGCTGTTCATCCTAGTGTACGATGAAGGTAAAGTTCAACACATACTCATCAAGATGAGTATATGTAATTTGGTACTATTGAGTCTTTGATGGATAAGCATTATCAGGCTTGAGTAGAGAAACACTCTTGTGAAAAGAAGACATTGTCAATTAGTGAAACAAAAATCACAGTGTGCTTTAAGAATTTGATGTAGTAATTGTAACACAATATATGACTCTCAGGTTCATTCCAACGATTTAAATACTTTTACTAGATCCTAGATAGCACACAAAACAACAAAAGATCCCTAGCACTGGTGCCAATGATCAGCGATGAGGTACCCCTACACCCAACCATACAAATCACTAAGGCATTACACGTGATCTAGTCGAATTTCATGGACCTATAGTTATCTAATACACTAGTTCCTTAGCAGATATTTCAATAATAAATTTTTAAATTGATAGGATCTTTCTATGCACAACCTCTTCTAATGGTACTTCCTCCTCTAGTTCATAAAGATACGTCTCCTTTTTGTAGATGAAGAAATCCTTGTTGTACTTTTTTGCATTTTCTCTTTTTCTTAACTCCCCCTCTTGCTTTGCTACCTAGTTGATGATCCTTTGGATTTGATGAACCCTCATTTCTAATAATCTACCTTGGGCATAAACCCCAAGAATCTCCCTAGTTTTGTTTCTAAACACATATATGATATAGCAAAGTTGCTACTGGTAAGAGAAACCATGGCCGCATCAAGGGATTCATGGTTACCATGTTTCCACCCTTGAATCTATTTCCTCAAGTTAGACATCCTCGAGTACTTCTGATACATATGATTGACTAATTCTAATATCATAGTTTAGCTATGAACATATTTCAGTTCTAAGGATTGGTACCAACTTGTTGCTTCCTTTATGAGTATACTAGGGAATAACATAAGTTTCTACTAGTCATTTTCAATGTTTAGTAAGGCACATGCATCATGAAAGGCTTGTAAATAATGTTATGGATCAACATTATAACCTCCTTCAAACTTAGGGATATAGCTAGTCATTTGATCTTACTATTCCTTTAATGCTTGACAGGGATGTGAATTGCCTCATGAATGTTAATCATGCTTCTTGTAGTAAGTAATGGTTCATCATAGTCATGTTTTCATCATGGCCCCTATCATGGCCATGTCTTCTATGATGTAGCTTACTACATCTTCTGTTGTAATGACGTTTCCCTTCTTTTTACTTTAATCTATGTTCTCTTCCATCTCTATGATTATGTCTTCTATCATCTTCACCTTATTGTTGATTATTTCTACTTCAATCTTAGTCATTGTCTTCCTTGTTAGAGCTATACGATAAGAAACATGGTGAGGATGGAGAGCTAGGAGAGTTGTGTTAGCTTTCTTTCCTTCTCTAATCCCTTGATTATTCTCTTACTTGATGACTAGGAGACCTTGGCCTTGAGGTTCATCTAATTCTAGGTTCAACTTTTCCCTTGCCTCAGTTGCTCGTCAAGATTGAATGTAACCATTGGTAGGTTAAGTTATCTTCACTGAAGGAAGGAGGATCTTGGCATTGAGATCGCCTTGATGGATATTTAGTATTCTTTTGTGATTACAATATTAGTGTGATTGGAACCCTCTTACCCCTGTAGGTGTCATGGTGAGCCTTGTTGAATTTGTATTTTCAAAATTGGACCTTCGTAGGTTGATAATCTCTAGAGAGGTGATCTGCCACTTAGTACTTTGGGGCAACTATTTCAAGCCCCAACTTTGTTAATGCTACCATGAGCATTGATGCAATGACACAATCAAGTGGCAATACAATGTTATCCTCTAGGTCTCTCCACTGTAGCTACTCATCTTGGTGAAGATGAAAGTGAAGTCTATATAGTATGGATTTGGATGAGTGTAGACCACTTTGAATTTTGAGGATACTTCATCCTAGTTCCTTTTTGTTCTACCATGAAGTTTATAGAATCAATTGTAGGTGGAAAATTATCCCTACGAGAAGAAGACATCTTTCAATTTGTTCTTGTAGTATGCCTTTAATTAATTATTATTATTATTTTTCTAATGATGTTTTGTTATGTTCCCATAATGATCTTTATATGATTTAATTATCTATAACACTTAGTGCAAACCACATGTTCCTTGGCAATGGTGCTAATGATGAGTGGCGAGTATCCCCTATACCCAACTATATGAATCACAAGTGTGTATACACAATTTGATCAAATTCCATGAAACATTGGTCAACTAGTATCCTAGATAATTAAGCGTTATGTTGCTAGTCGTTGTCTTCCCAGTCATCACTTGTGCTAGCTCGGTGGGTATGGTTAAGTGTGATGGAAGCATAAGATATTTTTATTTTTATTCTTTTTTATTATTAAAATATTAAAATAATAAAGTTCTTGAAACATTAATTTCTAACTAACTATGGGATTAAGAGTAATCTAAGTTATCCTAAGTGTAAAGCATATGTTCTTGCTTTCCATACCCATCCTAAACTTATATTAATGTTGTTGGGTTACCAAGTATCTACTATTGGGTGTAGCAAGTATCCACTACTTAGATTACTAAATGTTAATTTGTTATGCTCGAACTGGTCGTACTTAGGCTCTTATAGAATAAAATATTAAATTGTTAAGTGTTGGAAAGTAAAGCACATTAAAAATAAAATGTTGAAAATAAACTAAAGTACTTTAAGAGTAAAATGCTGAAAGTAAGCTAAGTGCTAATCCAAGTACTACAATGGAAGAAATTAATCTCAATTTTATTGTTGTCATCTAGAAGTGTCTAGGTACATCATGCACTCAAATAAAGCTTCACACAATCAACTCAATCTACGTTGCAAGCACTAAGAGGGAAATTTGGCTAAGTTGCAAGAGTCTAGCTATTAGAATGACAAAAGATGCCATAAATGCAGATGGTGTGTGCATTTATATAGGCTTCAAGTGGAATGATGTTGATGCATATGCATCAACGTATCAGAGGATACATCAATGAGGCTATGTTGATGCATGCCTGTTGACATAATAGACAAAAAGACTATTTATCAGCATTGTCCACTAAAACCAAACGTATAACTTGGAACTTCCAAATCAGTACCACTAGGCTAACTCATAAATTATTACAAGGTTACGAGGAATTAAGATCACATAATTTCAAAATTCATTGCTTAAAATAGAATCTTATACTTATACAACTCCATGTTCTTATCTCCTCTTTCCCAGTAAAGCTAACATATGTGGAGGAAGTATTTTGAAACTACAAATAAGGCATATTTAATAATGAAGTGTTAGCCTAGTGGTAAAACTCTTTATTTGAAAGCTCCATGTTATGGATTCAATTTTAGTAGGGAATGTTGACTTCTAAAGTTCTAATTAAACCATATAGCTTGGGGTATACCTATATTACAATTATTGTGGATTCCAACACCCACTAAAGCATACTTGGTGCAAATAAGCAATGTACATTAACTTGAC
The DNA here is from genome assembly GCA_015680685.1 of Gnetum montanum. Taxonomy (NCBI): domain Eukaryota; kingdom Viridiplantae; phylum Streptophyta; class Gnetopsida; order Gnetales; family Gnetaceae; genus Gnetum; species Gnetum montanum. Next base: position 560,372 of record MNCI01002986.1, read on the forward strand.
ATATAAACTAATTTAGCTGTATATTTATAATATATATCTATTATTTAGCCTAGAGAATCTTATATATTTTACAAATTAATAAAATCTCAAATTGATTTATTGAGAATTAATATTCATATTGAAAACCAAAATCAAAATGATTTTCTTTTTCCATAGCTTTTTTCTCAATTATAGAATCTTATGTGGCACGTGACATGGAGGGCGACAAAATACACTCCCCCTCCCCCCATTGCGCAAGACGTATTGGCTTCTCAGCAAAAATAATTTTAAAAATAGAAATGGGCCAGAGACAAAACCCGATGCGGAACCCACCATTCCAATTTTGAATTTTTCAAAATAAGTTAAAATATCGTATTTTAAACGAGAAAATCCTTTAAGTGGTCTAAAATATTAAACAATCCATTACATCTTGTCAGTTTCTGGTTAATGCTAAAATTGCCAATCTACTGTTTGTTCGCGAGTTTTCTCGAGACAGAGAGGCAACTAGCATCAACATGTCTGATCCATGGTCCGTCATGGCTCCATATGTTTCCCCAAGCCAAGGCCATGTCCATGAGTCAATCAAGGTCAAATTGCTGGGTTAATTTCTCCACCAAAATATGTGCGCCCTTTATCAACTTGAAAATGCAAGATCAAGTCTGCAATTAATCAATCATACCACTGCTGCTAATTTGCGTTTGCGTTTGCATTCGCCTGCAACTGATGGGCAGTGTCATTTCACAAGTTTGTTAAATTCTTCCTCCAAATCTTGTCGAGAAAATGTTTTGACAGTGGGTGTCCCATGGGAAACTTCATTACCAGAATTTGCTTTAAGTCACAAAGACCAATGGCAGTCCTGGCTACAAAATTAGTGGGTTCTGCATCAAAACTGTTCGAATCGGCCATGGAGGACTTGAATTACAGCATCATGTGCGTTGCATTTGGATATTGAGAGATTGAGCCTTCTTAGGAGTGGTTCCTTGAAACAACTGCCAACGGGGTAAGATTTTTTACCAAATTCCTTAATTTACAGAAAATGGCGCGAATTAGAACTATGTAGAAGCAGCATTGAGTTGGAATCAGCTGCAAAGTCTGGAAGAAAATACATCTGTATTGGTGGCATAAATTGGGTTTCAACTTTCAACTAGCTCATAGAAATTGCAAAGATCATGTAGACGGGATCAAGAAATTTGATTGGGGAACTTAGAAAAACCCTCGTTTGAAAATATAAATGTATTAGACGATACCGAACAGTATTGAGCTGGGAATTTATTGTTGTCATCCATTTACTGAGTTAATCTTTTTTAGCATTCTTGTTTTTCTCTTACTTTTCGAATGCAACGTGTTGTCAGGCATGACACTAGGCTGTTATATGGTGTGCTAGAAACCTAGAATTGAGTTTGCTATAGCTAGGAAGCTTAGTATGCATAAATGTTCTTTATAATGGATCACAAAATTGAAAGTTAAAATATGAAAAATTTGGTCCAATTGATTTCAGGCTACAGGTCACCAGGTAAACTGTTAATTAACAGTGAAGGATATTATTGCAACAATCTAATAAGAGTGAAATTACTTTTAAAAAATCAAACATAAGGGAAACTGTAAACTGGAAATTTTTATTACAGGAAATCACAAAGGATTTGTTGGAGGGTTACAAAGCCTCAACATATTTTGAAGAAAGTTGAAAACATCATTGATGTAATGCCCCAAGCAGATGGTCAATTTGAACAAAAAAGAAAACAATCAGCAGATTACAATTAATATTATAATTCATTAGAATGTGAGTCAAGGATGGGCAAAATAAAAAGATATCTATTTCATCTTCTCTGCTTTGTTTGCATTGTTTGCAAATTTGCTTCACTACCATCTTTGTTAGCACTTCTGACTTATGTTCTTCAACATAATCATTGATGAGCTCAAATCCTGTTAGTGTTAGAATTGGTGAGTCTAGTGTATGAATCATCTTAATTTGTCTAGATATGTAGCAATTAGATGAAGTTGTGGAAGCCCTTACCATGATAGCAAGACACCTGGAAATAGTGGTATTCACTCAGCTATTTTTGGAATCTACTGTTGCAAATATACAAAATGACCATGTTGATGATGGATGGACTTTTGTGAAGCCATTTACAGCAAAATTTGAGTCTTTGCAACAATTTTTCTCATGTGTGGGGCTTTGTCGATCTGCATTGTAGAGTGCAGAAGAAATCCTCAATTCCAAAACCACCATGTCTAACAATTGTTTGGTATGCTATAGAAATGAATTGCCTTAGAATTAGGATGTGATGTAGGTTAGGTTAAGTGGAGGGAATGGCCATTGGAAAATGTATGTTTTTCAGATATGGACATTTTTTTATTATGCAATAATGAAAAGCATTCAAGGCTACATGATTAGCTATGGTATGGCACTTGTTTCTTTTGTTATACTATTAGCACATTGAACATGCATTCTAAATTTGATATTGTAGATATATCATGCCAACAGTTTGATGAAATGCATTGTTGAATTGCTGTTTTGTGAGATGCAATCATGTATGGGTTTATTGTAGGATGGGAACTTGTTTGTGAGATGCTGACCAGTGAATTGAATCTTCATTGGATAATTCAATTTTCTTAGCTTATGTGAATGAAAACTTTTCTCCATTGGTCAACAAAATCCTTTTGGACTTTCATGTTCTAGTGCATGGTTTTCTATTTGCATATTGTAGGTGCTTACTACTTAAGATAGCCAAAGATGCCTGCTAGAAACTTATTCTTCTTGATTGCCAAATTTTAAGATGCATCATTAATAGCCATTTTGATTAGCATTGAAGATTTTGGTCTCATGATGTTAGAAGGCCTGATTCCAAACTACTTTACCCTGGCCATTCCAAACTGCTGACCCGGGCCAGTATTGTCTATGTTTGAATACATGCTATTAAATATGTGTATAGCTTCATTTCAACAATTATTTGTGTATCAAACATCATGCAACTAGTGTTGTTGCTCCTACATGTAGGAGTCCTGGTATTATGAACTCTTCTTTGCTTTGTAACAATCGAGAATTAGATATTCAAGGCTATCTTCAAAACGAGTTATTTGCATCCACTTTTGAACATTTTGTAGAGTGCAATAATAAAAAATTGAACAAATTTTTGAGACCTTTGCTCTTTCTGGTATGATGCCATTAGTTTGTAACTCACATAAATCTTTAAGAAAGCAAGCTGATGCATGAGTTGTTATTGTAGAAATGCGTTCTTATTACAACATCTATTTTTTTGTGGCTTTAAATTTAGCTTGAACTATTTATCTATTCATTAATAGGAATTTGGTTTTGATCCTTATTGGATTTTGATTTTTTAATTTTCAGGATGGAGTTTTATGCATGGTTGGGTTAATCATATGACATAAATACAGTGATGGGTAGATTACTTACCTTGACAGGGTTCATGGTGGTTGGGATTCTTTAATCTTGCTACATTGCAAATCCTTTAGGTATGTTAACAGTACCATTGTTTCAACAAAAGATAAATGATTATAACCATGTTATGACAAGTACTGTGAAAATGGGTGATTTGGAAGATGATTAATTACATCCCATATATACATATGGATTTGCTTGGTATTGCATTCTATCACTAAGTCTTTCTTAACAGCACAAGTGAGCTTTACAGTGCTCTCATCAATGGTATAGGTGGGGTTGTTGTCATGACCTGATAAATATCAAATCTTTGCTTTCTCATCACTGCAATAAGATTTCTTTGGCTAGCCAGACTTTTGGGGGAGTCTACTGGGAATTTGTAAGAAAATTTCTTTTTTTTTTCCTTATCTTTTACTGTTGAGCTGTTGGTTGAACATGATACTATGTCATTTTAATGGCAATTTGAGGTTGTTCCTTGAACTTATACTTGTTGTTGGATACAAAATTTTTGAGGGAATATCAATGCAAGGATCACATTTGCAACTAATAAAAGCACTACAAAGAGGGCATTTATTCTATTAAAAATGTTGTAGATAGTATTTATAAAGCACACACACAAAAATGACCAATTGTAGAGATCAAAAAACTAGAATATGCTATCATCATAGCCTAGCTTAATAGTGTTTTGGCAGCATTATCTTCACACCACTGTTTCAGCTAGAACCACTATTCTTAATCAAAAAATTTGTGATTAGTGTGATATTTTTTTGAAGGTTTTTTCATATCTATTCTTCAATATAATTAAAAAATATATCTACTTCTTTCTATATTTAATCATCCTACCTTTATCCCAACTAAGCATTAATACTCAAATCTTGGATGTCTTTTTTAATGAAAGTAAACAAATTATGTCTTAGTCTACCTCTTTGTTGGTTGTCCTCAACTTTATATTTAAAATTGCGACAAAAATTTTTACTTCTAGAATTTCAGTTTCTATATCAACCTTAAATTTCTCGTTTGCTTATTTCTCTTCTGGATATTTGCAATTGTTGGAACTTTTGTGTTGAAATAAGTTGTCAATTTCAATGCTTAATAAGATACTCCTATCATCTTTACATTAATAGTCTTTGAACTATGTTGAATTCAATTTTAATAAAGCTTTTTAGCTTCAAGTGTCAGTTGTGAACATTTTCCTGCATTCTTTTAAGGGTTTAATTGGTATTGTTTGTATTCTTACCTCAGATGTTCAATTCCTTAGGCATTAAATTGGTTATTGATTAATACAAAATTTTATTCCTATCTCCTATGTTGGTCCCTATGTACAAAATTTTAAATTTGAACTCTTGTTTAATTTGATTGAAATTGTCTCTTTTGTGAACAGGCACTCAATTCTGTTTATTAGGATACTGCAAAAAGCATTTCTACCAACATTCTTCATGTTAGGCGCAGTGGATAACATCAAACACTATAAGCATGGATGTCATATCCTAGCAAGAGATGTTTCTTTTAGGAATACGTTCCTACCTGAAACACCGTGAAAATTACGGGTCGGCCTCAGGCGAAGATTCGTAATTTGAGCAAGAACGCGCCTCGAATCTGTCTAAGGATGAGTTTACGCTCTATCACGCACAGCAGCGTAATGAGCGTAATAAGCTCCAAGGCAGTTAAAGACGCCTCGAATTTGTTCAAGGACAAGTTTACGCTCCCTTACGCATGACAGCGTAAAGAGCGTAATAAGCTCCACGACAGTTAAAGGCGAATTGGTGCAAGGACAAGTTTACGCTCCCTTACGCACGACAGCGTAAAGAGTGTAATAAGCTCCACGACAGTTAAAGGCGAATTTGTTCAAGGACAAGTTTACGCTCTATCACGCACGGCAGCGTGATGAGCGTAATAAGCTCCAAAGCAGTTGAAGGCAAAATCCAGAAAGGTACGACGACTTGGCATTTTTCTTGCGGCGCATGACATAAGTGGTCTTTACACTCGTTACGCAGCGGTGCGTACCAGTGCGTGGGTCATGATTCAAAGTTACACGCTCCTTACGCTCCACCACGCACCGCTGCGTGGTAAGCGTAAGTTATGCATTATTTACGCTTTATCACGCGCAGTTGTGTGATGAACGTAAGTTCCACCTTGTTTACGCTGCACCACGCACGGCTGCGTAGTGAGCGTAAGCTACATCTACGCTTCGCCACGCACAGTTGCGTGGTGAGCATAAAGCAAATAGTGAGCTTATTGTTTTCTTTACGTCAGTACGCTCATACACGCAACGCAACGCGGACGAGTGATACACCCTGAAAACAATTAAAGCACGCTTGGCATATGTCCATTTCGTACGCGCACAATACGCAAACAAGCGTGTTGTGCGTAGTCACAGCCTAACTTAAAAGATCATGCCAGCAGGGCCCACAATATCCGGGGCCTACGTCATCAGGGTTGCGCCTTTCCCAGGAAGCATCGCGACCTATAAATTCCTTAATTGACAGAGATACAGAGGTTGGCAAAAATTCAGGCTAGCAGACTTCTGAGCACCAGAGCACTGATCGCCTTTTTTCGCAGACCGAGAGGACAAGAGCATTTTTTGAGCAAGGGGACACTCATTGCCTTGAACAGAGAAACAAGAGCAC
>MNCI01002987.1:2288-49227 GCA_015680685.1 Gnetum montanum
ATTATGCCTTGAAATTATTTTTTCCATTCCTCATATCAACAATCCTTCATAAGTGTGAATTTCCTGAGAAGCATATGGAAACAAAGGTGCACCTCTCAATTCTCAAGAAGGACACCTTTTCCCATTCTTTGAAAATCTACACAAAGGTTGGCCCATTCGTCGAGGAATCACAGGAACTAGGTTCTTCATTAGCATCAAAGGCTAGTGAATTTCATGGATTTCAAGATGAAGTCTAATCCTAGCTACATGAGCTTCAATTCACATAAATGGAGATTCTCCTAATGCTTCAAAAGGTCAACTCAACCATTACCACCATGGACAAAAGGGTGGCAAACATTGAGAGACATGTCCATCCTCAAATCCATGATGATGATGAGGGAGCATAACCCTCTCATTTTTAAGAGGATATGGTAGTGGAAGTAGGTTCAAAGGCTTGATGCAAGCCTCAAATTTAATCTTATTTTTATTTAATGGTTGTGTAAACATTACAAACAATGGACAAGTTTAATTTTGTTTTGTTATTTTCTAATACTGGATAGTGAGTGTTAATGATCTTTTTGATTAAATGTATATGTATATGTTTTAATGTATTAAATTTTGGATGACGAAAAAGATATCTATAAATAGTAGTAGCATATTCATCATAACATTAGTTTGTTCATAGTTTTGTGTATATATTAATGTTTTTCTTTTATTTTTCTCGCCTTTATGGCCAGGCACTAGCCAAAGGCTAGTCAAGAACTATGTTAAACCACAAATTCTTTCAGTTTTTAATGTTATAATCTAACATTTTTAATTTTTTTTACTATTTTCATTTATCAAAGATAATTGATTGTGGAAACTTAAATTGATAAGTACTAAGTTCTCTTTCAAGCTAATGTATCATAGGGAATCATAGGAGTGATATAGATCTATAGCGATTATATCGATCCATACATTGATTATGATATGAATCGATAAAATGAATTTCAATAGAAAAAATCTCAAGAAGAATCCAAGATATCTATTTGCATACAAAAAGTGATTTGTAATGAGGATCAAGAATGCCAAAATTGGTGATTTAGTTTAATAAAGATTTGAATCGATTGTTATGAAGTTCTTTGATACCAATTTCTTATCAAAATGATTATTTTTATACGTTATTGTAAATTCCTTATAATATAAATAAGAACCTCAACTACATATGAAAGAGAGAAGAAACTCAATAGATAACCCACAGCAAATTGGACCTTCTTTTGTATTAAAATTATTAAGGAAAAGTGTTAATGCTTTGTGACAATCAACAACCATTGATGTACAAAGGTTGTGAAGCTATTCCACTATGAAGGTAGTAAAGTAGGGTCATAAATTAGTTGATGTTTCCTTTCTGATATTTTTTATTTATGATAAATTTATGTAATTTTAATTTGGTTTAATTAGCTATTTTCATCTTTGAACTTAATATTAGAAGTTAAAGTGAAGCTTTGTTGATTTTACTTATGAATGATAGTCATAAGTGTGACATTTTCAATTGAATTCAAATCTAATTGTTATTTTTCTTGTGATCTTTTAACTTTTGAACCATTACTGCATGGATGCGACTCATGAGTTAGTCACAAATGAGGTGACAATCTCTACAACGAAGATAACCACTAAGGTAACTTAGCACCAAAGTTTGGCTAGCTCGTCACTGTGATTCTTGTAGTAGACATATCTTGTAGACATAAGACATCAATATTTAAATCTTATAATTTTATTAGGATGTGTGGGTATCTAGATTTGTGTTACTCCAAGGCCCAAGGTGGAAATAGTAGATGTTGTTTTTCATTTTCTAGGGATCATATAAAGTACATTGTACATTATGATATTTATGCTTGTTATTGAATTCTCTCTTGGCTTGTTTCTTCTCATGGATATCATACATCTTATCAAGAAAACGTTATGCTTCTCCATGATGGTTAATTTGTGTTAAATGATCTAGTTGTTAGTTGGATTAGTATACATCTTTATTTCATTTCTAGTTTGCTAGATGATTCTCCAACTATTTGATTCATTAGGTTAGTAATGACTTGGCTACATTTCCTAAACTCTTAATGACTTTTCTATCTTGATAGGACACTCATTATGGTACTATACTTAATGATTAAATAGGGATTAATGGACTACATCTAGCCATAAGTATATCTTAGCCACCTAATACTAAGACCCAAGATAGCTAGAAAGATCAAATTTATTTGTTTTAATCATTATATTATTAAGCACAATTAATTCATTTAGGTTACAACCTGTTAAGACATGATTTAAACTATTATATAGTTATTGGCTATCCACATGGCCAATATAGCATCACTATTATATTTATAAGGCCAAAAAATATTAGTAATGATCATATATATGATAAAAATGGATATCATATGCCCAAGTTGTTTTAAACTGAACTATTGAGGCTCTTAAAGCATAGTTTAATGAAGGGAATTGAAAGTAATATTTGGCTCTTATATGGAAAATATAACTTTTCCATTGCATCTTGAAGATTAAAATCTAGTAGAAATGACTATTGTTTTGCCCAGAAAGGCATCTAGGAAAACATTTTATGGGTGTTTAAAGTAGGATGAGTTTTTTTATCTCAACTACTAACGATCAACATGTTTAACTGGGTTGGGTAAATTTGACCACATTTGAATATTTATTTATTTATTTATTATTATTATTTTGAATTGAATGTTTTAATAATAATTTATCCTACATAGGAAGGTGTAGATTATCAATTTGTGCGATTGGTAAGAAATATGCAGACCACCACCAGTGATGTCAATGTCTACAAACATTAAGGAAGATGTAGACTAGAAATGCTATTGATATTTGCAAACACTACATAGGTGGGCATCAATGGCTTGGTGGAAAGAAAGTTTCATATTTTTTAGGGTGCAAGCAAGAGCTAGTGTAAGCCATGCATAGAAACCAATCATTGGCAACATGAAAAAGGCTACAACCCAAAAATCAAGACCTACATGGCCAAGGGTCATAGTAACAAGTAAGGCAGGGAGCACCTAGAAGCACAACAACTAGAATGGTGAGTAGTGGCAAGGTTTGCACATAGCTACACACTAGCCTACATAGCTCTTTGCATGGTAACCTAGCCACTTAAATTTTTAATTTTTGGTTTTTTTAAAATTTATTTATTTTATACAGTTATATAAATTGCCCCACTTTCTAACAACTTGACTAAGTGATTATCAGAATGATCACTAATAGTTTTGGTTTGTAATTCAGATATTTTGAGTTTAAATCTTATATTTGGAAAATATAATTATATATATTAAATTAGAATACCAAAATCCTCTAAATTATAATTCCATTTGAGATGAACTATGTAGCGTTGCAATTATCTCTCAAGCACTATGCATTGAATACAACTTTGGGGGTCCAAAAACTAAGTTGAATTTTCATAGTTTTGAAAGACTAAAATAATATATTTTTATCAAATTAACATTCTTAACATGGATTACTATTAGAATTATGACTTTTAAGAGATTTAATTCCATTACAATGTGATGATAGACTTAGTGAATTGGATAAGGATTTTTATGTGTTGTTTACCTAGCATGTTAGCAAAGTAAAAGACCTTGTTATTATCTAACAAGATTCAATTTCCTATCAACTCCTTGCTAATGACCATTTTAAGTTAAATAGGATGAGGGATCTTACACATAAAATTAATTACTTATGTTCACCCATTATTGGAATATAGCTTATTCCTATAACATTTTTAATACTTGTCTAGATGTGTCAAGGTTAGTAGATTAATATAACATTTAGGATTCTGTATTTCAATAATTATAAGACTTAGTACTCAGAAAGGTTTTAGTGAGGATTACTAACCTTAAGAGTAAATTAGTTGGTGACTCAAACCTAGGTTAGGGTATCATGTTATTACCATGTTATGGAATTAGGTTTTTAGAGAAAGTAGGATCCTATAATAAGGTAATATTTGAAAAGACTACTAGCCTTATGGGAGAGATAAAAGGATTACTTTAGAAAAATAAAGGAAAAATTTTACATTACTATGATATGGGTAAGGGTTACCTAGACTAATTTTTCCCTTGTCTTACTAAAGTCTCCTACCATTAATGTACCTTATTGGTATATCATCAAATCTCATCCAAGTCTAGTCATTGATATCCATGAAAGTTAATGGAAAGCTATCTTCTTGATTAGCATGAATCATCTTGGACATAATGCATACTTTATAATGATTCACAATTCCCCCTAGATCATGGCTTGTGATTCACAATAGGATTGTAGTTGATCCGTGATTCTAATTAGCTTTATATTGTGGTATGCTCTAATATCAATTGTCACATCCCATTGCTAGATATAATGGAAAATTTCAAATATATATAACATTTGACATTACACATGATGAACATGATAGGGAAGATGTAGAACTGATGAGTGCCAAGGTACCCCTACACTCAACCATATGAATATGAGTGTTCATGCACGATCCATTCGAACTCCGTAGATAGGCTAGCTATGGTATCTAGATAGTTACTCATTGATCACAATGAACTGTCTTCCTATTGGCGACCATTTGGAACGCGACTGCCAACGAGTGTCCTCGAATAGGATTTAGGTGCTTGCTAGTCTTCTGGCAACACCAAGGCCTAAATACCTCCAAATAGACTTAGTAGTTAATGTGATTATGTGGTTGTGCTATTGTGGTGTGCTGTTGTGAAATATGAAATGATTGGGTTATGTGTACAACTATAAATGACTTATCTTAAAGAGATTCAGCCAACTTTGCAAAGTATTGTGAGTTATTGAGAATTTCTATTTTGTTCAACTACTTAGTCTATGCAGTCCTTATAATACCTACTTATAACAAATAAATTTTTGCAAAAACATTTGAGCACAACTCTGCGAATCTACTTCTAATTTTCCCCAGAGAAAGAGATAGTTCCACAAGAAAACTAGAAATAGAGCAAGATTCAATGGAAATAGAAAGAAGAGAACAAGAAAGTAGATTTGTGTAAAGATCTCAAATGTTTAAACAAGGTAAAATGATATGAGGAAACACTTCGAAATAAATCTATCCTAAATTCAATAACTACGAATTCTTTAAACTTTCAAGGCTCAAATAAGCAATTTCTTCAAGACAATCCTACTATGCTACCCAAAAATTGCTGCGTAAACTATCACATACGAGACTCTATTTTGGCTAGATAATAGATGTCAACAACTGCATTCAACAAAACCTTCAAAAGACTTGACAATTTTTGATTTAAATACCACAGAGATTCACTTTAAAGATAACAGAAGCTATTCTAGTCCTATCAAAATACCAAAGATTTTTTGAACCCTCTTGACTATTCAATTATTCAATGGCTTGACTACATGTAGAGGCTCTCTTACAACAATCTCAATAGCAGTTCTTATACATTGCACAATAATAAAATTCACTACTAAAATGCTCTTAAGGATTTCAAACACAAGCTCTTCTATGGCAAAATTTTAATAGAAATTTTCTATCATGCAACAATAACAATAAGAGCAATCTAAAAATCCCAAAAATACTTGCCAAGCATGATACTATCTAAACCACTAGCTAAAAAATATAAATAGAATTAAAAAAATAAGCATAACTCACAGGACTATGACAAAGAGGCTGAAATGTTGTCTTTAACAAGTCATCTTACAAGCAATGTTTCACAATGTCTTGTTTACAAATGCTCTTCCAAGACCCAGTGTGTTCCAAAAGTCCCCCAAAAAATCCTAAGTGTTAGACACACATTTCTTCCTACCCTTGAAGCCCTTTTATAGGGTCTCATAGGTAGTTAGGTAAGTTACAAAATATCTTGGCTAATGTCTTTCCCAAGTAAGGAAGTTATAACTTGCCCAACAAGTTAGGAGATATTACTTGTCCAACAAGTTAGGAAGTTGTAACTTATACATAAAGTTAGGAGAAAATCATGCTAACATTGGGATGTGTAAATATTAAAAATATTTCTTTTATAAGTAATAACCTATATTAAAAATAAATCCAAGATCTCCTAAGAGCTTCATACAATTGTCATATTTTATCTAGGATTTTAATTACCCACTGTGTATAAAGCCTTAGTAATTCATTTGAGATAATTAAATTAATACAATTGTTGCATGTAAGAAAAATTTTCTGAAATTTTTTTTAGCCACTGGACCATATCAAATTGTAATTTTATTTTGTGATTTTAATTCTGTGAGTTCGGGTTTTGTATTTGTCTTTAGTGATGACTATTTCTTTTGAATAAACTGTAACTCTGATTTATCGGCATCGGCTAAAACATCTCCTGGTTCTGCTGATTCAGTTGTGCACCTGTCTTGCTATGTCTTCATGTCTCTGTAGCTGCACTTGATGGATTGGTAATGATGATGATGAACGTTGGCTGCTGCTGTGTTTGGTAATTTCTGTTTGTAGGTTCATCATTGCAAGAATCCAGACGTGAAAAAATTTTCATTGGCGAGATCGAGCAAAAAGTTTGCAATTGCTTTTTGAATGAAACATCACCCTTTGGACAATAAGATCTGTTCTAGAACCTACTCTTCTAATAGCTAAAAGGATGTAGTTTGAAAGAAAATCTGATGCCAACCTCTGTATCTCTCTGGGAAATGTTACACTAAAAAGCATGGTTTACCTTTTGCCTGGAGGAGGCATGTCAGTTTGCTATACTATTCTTCAAATTTGAGGTCCAAACCCCATATCTAACATTTTGTCTACTTCATCTAAAGCTAGGTACTGCACCATGGATAATGAAAATCTCCCCCTTTCAAGAAGATTACCAAGTCGTTCAGGAGTCACAACAAGAATATCTACACCTCTCTCTAACTCACGAAACTACTGATTGATTAGAGTTCCTCCATATGCAACCAAAACCCTTGGACCTATTTTATATGAGAACTTTCTAGCTTCTAGATGAATCTGTGAAGCCAGCTCCCTCATAGGCGATAGAATCAACGCTAGCGGAAACGCTTTGCGGATGCCACATGGAGGAGCAGGGCATGGCCCGCATAGAATCCCTATGATAATCGAAAAGCAGAATGTGGCAATTTTTCCCGATTTGGTCTACATGCAAGCCATAAGGTCCTATCTAGCCAGAGAAATCGGAATTGCGTACTTCTGAATAGGAGTCAGCTTCACGTAGTTGCATCGCCTCAAATTCGCATTCAATGCTTCTCCAAGGTCGATCTCTACAAATGTCTCCACAGGCGGAGATACAGAATCACCGCTGGTATCCATAGGAATATCCTCATAAGCATCAAACACATGAGAATCCATCACTGCATCTTGCTGCAAGAAATTATAGTTGCTGAGCTTGACCTCTCTCTGGATAACATGATCGACAAAGTTGAAATTGACAAGATGAACAACATCCGTATTAGAGTCTGCTATAGAGCCTTCCATTTCCAAAGACCAACAATTATTGTCCATGGCAATGGCACAAATGTTTCAATCGACACCGAAGTCAGGCAATGGTGCCTACGATTTGATGGCATGGCTTAGGATGCATCATCCAGCATGCTTTCAGTCTATTTGAATAAACGTTCCACGTGGAGAATTTGCGTGGCTTGGAAGCGGGAAGCATTTTTAGACATAGATACAAATAAGCCTCGTACCATTATTAGAAAATATGGTCTGCGCAAGTTTGACACACTTCGGTCAGTCAAATGCCCTTTTCATACTTCAAAGTTCTAATCTCCACTGTTGGCTTTTAGATCAATGTTTTGTGCATATTTTGCCTGGCTTGACCTTGAATCGTGGTCTTGCCTTGTAACATAGTGAACTACACACATCGTTGTCTTTAAATAACCACATTTCCTCTTCTTCCTCCTATCAATTTTTTTGTACATGTAATTATGTCATTGGCTATGTAATTATGTGGACACTGCAGCAAAGAAATGAAGAATTTCGCAATTTGTTACTAGAACAATTGCAAATTCATCCCTGCTTCGGTAGTTGAAAATGGGAGGATTTCACTGCACGGAGGAAAAGAGGAGCGTTGTTCTTTGTTTCTGATTCAATTTCGCTATTGCATTCACGGCTCTGTAATTTTTTTTATCCTTTTAATAGAAAATGGTGGTTTTCTATTGAAGCTTACAAAATGGAAGCCTACTTCACAATAATACTCTGAATCATCTAATCCTGTTCCATGAAATGGCCAAAATGTGCCAACACTTCCCACCTAGACTAGTATTTTCTTTGTCACATATGATTTAGTTTAGAGTGAGGTGTATGATGTGGTCCTAGACTAGTGCTACTCCTAGAGGCAATGGAAAGTAACTTTGTTTTAACTAAGATGGAAATGGTGAAGAGAGTCTAAGCTAGCCTAAGTGCGATGAGAATTTGTCCCTTAATCATCTGTACACATCTTGGACCTTGTGTACTACTACTAGGATTACCAAGCACATGTCCTAGGTACGCTACTGGGATACCAAGCAGTCAGACTTAAATGCTCATTATTAAGTCGTACTCATTCGGCATTTTATAACAAGGATAGGAGAGGAAGGTAAAGAGATATTAAGTAAGAAAGCAATAAATAATAGTAAAAACTAAGTGAATGTTACAATGATGAAGTAATATCAATCTTTATTGCCATTCATGTGCGTGTCCAAGTACGTCACACTCGAATAAAAGTTCCATACAATTATAATCATCACACTATGGGGATGCACTGAGGAAAGGGTTGAGAGGAATTGAAATTGACAAAAAGATCCTACTCAAATACTAACTTTTCCTATGATTTTCCCATGTGCCCCATTGTGTATTTATAGGCTTAAATAGGAACCATGATATTGCATATCTAATATCACTAGTGAGACCGTGATATTGCATACCCGATATCGAGGGTCCGATATCGGAGCCTGATAAATCATGGTTCATTAAGAAGTAAATGAAAATGGAAGCTTTATTAATGTAGAAATGGTGTATTTGGATCATGCTCTAAGGGTTTCTTGGGATTATCTTCCTTTAACATATATTCCTTAGAGATAATCTAGCACTACCATCATGATTAGGCCTATACTTGGCTAGAAGAGATGGCTAGTCACCTTCATGTCCCACTTCACCTAACATACATTACTCATCTTTATCAAATTTGCACTCCATGCTGGCACAACCTTTAATTTCTGGGTATAAATACCTCAAGTGAAATCCTCAAAGGTTACCTCTAAAGTCATGCCCATTATTACAAAGTGACATCATCTTTATTATGAAATGATTGTATTTGTGAATAGTAATGTGACAATTAGTATCCAAGAATCCATAAAAGATCCCACCACCATGTTAATTTTAGGAATAGTATGTTATGCCTCATGTGTCTAATAAGATGAACAAGAAAAAAAGTTAAATTTGCACTTTTCATCACATTAACAAAAAATATAAATTGATTTTTATTTTATTAAAATTTGATAGGTATATGTAATTAGAGAATAGTCCCAATTTCTTGTCTCTTGAATTTCTAACCTAATTTTTCATAAAATAGGCTTGTTCCATCATATTCTATTATGGCCCCATCATCTGACTATAAATATATGGGAAAATCATGTTTTTAAGAGAAGAAATTGATTCCATTGATGCAAATTAATGCTAAAGAAAGAATGTTGAAAATATTATGGAATTGTTTCTATTCACCCCATTACTTTATCATCGTATTTAATTTATCATCAATTATCATTCATCAAATTTCAATCATCAATCCTCATATCACCAATTCCAAAATTTATCCCATAATTCCATATCCCCTTTATCATCTACAATTCCATTCATAATTACACAATTTATCCTATTACAAGTTCATTCATTATCAATTCATCATATTTAGCAATTCTCATTAATCAAAGAAGTTGAATAATCACATTCAAGGCTACTTTTATATAACAGATTTAACTAGAAAATGAACTCAAATTAATTTCAAACTTTACAAGTAGGTAAATTTTGAAATATCTTTGTATTAAGCATGAGCTTACACTATAATTCTCTTAAATTGTAGAGATATTCATCATACAAAACAACAATTTATATTTTGAACACTAAATAGTTTTATTCCATACCTCTTTTTTGGGCTACATTTGAATGACTAAATAAACTAAAATTTATCTAAATTATAACAAGCTTATAAGTTTCAAAATGAGTATTCTAACAAGCCTAATATCAACCAAAAACTCATTTGGATAATGAAGATATTGCAACTACAAAATACAAAAAAATAATAGTTTTTCTTAGTTGAGCCACCCACATCACATTTGATATATTGGGTTACTAACAATCTACTAAATAAAAAATTCTTTCAAATCTTATTACATCCAAAAAAAATCTACATTTAACCATAAATCCACCAAAATTCAAATACATCTTGTACTTAATAAACAAACATTAATCGATAGTTTGACATGTGGCTAATTAAGATCAATCTCTTGCATAGGCATACTTCTTTTGTAATGTATGGTAAATGATGGTAGACCTAGCCCAATAGTTCATCACTACAAGATATCATTACATGGCCTAGCATGGTAGGAAGAAAAATTTCCCCACAAGTTATAATTCGTTGACCTAGAACAACAAAAAGTGAATTTTTCCTACAAGGTAATATGGTTGATCTAGCATGGTAGGAAGTGAACTTCCCCTACAAGGTATGAATGTGAAAGCCAAAAATTGACCCAACTTAGAAGAAAAAAACTATGATGTTGGAGACAACTCTTAGAATAACAAAAATGTGATATTGCCAACACACTAAAGTATAAAGACATTAAAGATCATCAACAAATTTAGATATCCTTTAATCCCATAAATATGATTACTTAAGATGAGATCCAAGGACATCAATAATTTTGAAACCCTTCAAATCCATGAATACAATAAAAATAAGGTATGATTTAGAATTATCACAAAAACCCTTCATAGATGGGGAAAACATTAACAAGTTCATAGAAGAGTAAGCATCTCCTTAGATCAAGGATTTAAATCCCTTAAAAATGCAAAAGATAAAAAATAAAAATCAATTTCTGCAATTCATTAGTAAAGGATGATCACCTAGAGGCTTAATGCTCATCCCCTACAAGGTGGGATCCTAGAAGAAATGATGTATGAGTGAAAGCCTAACTTCTTTTGAGTGGCTATGCCTAGGGTCAAACCCAAGACTTACGGCTTGAGAAATGATCCTACAATCACTTTAAGTGCTGGTCCCTTTTTGCAATTTATTAGTAAATATTGAAATTTATATAAGATCTAGCATGCATAAAATTTTCAATAAATAAAAATTCTAACATATGGTACATAATCAACTAGGTCCAATGGCTAGTGTTAAATGTTGAAAGACAATAATTAAAATTAAATGGATGATAAATTAATGAAGCGTCTTGGTTGGCTGCATCAATAGGATGCCATCGATGTGACCCCATCGACACAATAATGTGGATGTGATCCCATTGATGTATGGTTTGATCCATTGACGCATACCCATCTACGGGGCTCCCTATTTCACCTATAAATACATACTCACTAGTTGCATTTATGGAATAAGTCTCATAGTTGTAGTGAAGCTCTAGTAGTTTTTCCACTTGAAAGAATATTTTCTTAAGTGCCTACAATAGGAGTCAAAGAGTATATAGATCTTTATTCAAGCACTATTATACCTTAGCACTATAGTGTATGTAGCAATAAAGATGAACTTTCTGATAAACCTTGTAGAACTTTCAAATATATTAATTATTTTCTTTATGCATTTAATATTTTAAGCAATTTCCTTTAATGCATTAAGTAATTAAAGTAATTAAGTTAAGTTAATTTAGTCTAGATTAAGATATATTAAATAGTGATTAATTAAGCAGATAAGTATGACCACTTCAAGCATACATGTAACTATTAATGTTTAGTAACCTTGTAGTGTTAAACATGTTCAAGATGTGTATGGCAAGTGGGAATGAATGCTTATGTTAGGATTAGTTAAGTGTTAGCTACTTATTAGATTACATTAGCAATTAAATATCTTCATTCATTACTCTTTATTCTTAGGTGACTTAGAACATAAAACAAAAAAAATGATAAAAATCATATGCCTCAGTTGCACTTAACCATACCTTTTCATTTCACAAGTGTAATTAGGAAGACAACTATTACAATAGTTAGTTTCACTTCCTATAGACTAGTGTACCTAGAAGGCTATAATTCCATAGAATTCAACTAGATTACGCATGAGTTCTTAGTGATTCATATGGTTGGGAATAGGGTCTACTTGTCACTCATCATTTGCAACATTGTTGGGGACTTGTAGTTTGATACGTGTGCTACTTAGGACTTAGTAAATATTATTTAAGATTGTTGGAATGAATCCTCAAGTTGCAATCATTTGAAAAATAAAAATAATAATTATTATAATTAAAGCACACTAAATTTTTATTTTAATCTAAAATGTCTTCTTCTCATAGGCCTAAAGAATCAAAACCACCAGTGCCCCAAGAATTCCAAGTGGTGTACACTCATATAGATGAGTTTGTACCCAAATTCACCTTCATCTTGCATCAAGATGAATAGCTATGCTGGAGAGACATGGAGGGCAATGTTGTCTTGCCACTTGACCAATTTTTCCCTAGGATGCTACTCCAAACTCTTAAGAGGTTGGTCATATAGGATCTTCATGAAGAGTACATTGTGTAGGAACATGACTATCAAGACTATCATTCCATAGAAACACAACACAAAAGAAATCGACACTAGGAGAAGTGCCATGAAACTACAAAGGGGAAATGGTTCACTAGCCACTTGTTGTTGCTGAATCAAAAATACAATGAGGACCCTCCATATGGGGGTTCTCAACATGAGGATTCTCCACTCCTTGACTCTAGTGAAGGGTCTTGAACCCAAACTTATAGTCAATTATCAACAATCTAGGTTCAGGCAAATGTGGGAGTCAAGGTAGGAGCTCCAACAAGTATCATGATAATGATTAACCTAATGATCATGGCCATGACAAATGGAGAGGAGGTGGTAGACACCGTGGTGGTAATAGTCCTCCTCTTTCTTTGTCCTCTTAATCTACATCTTCATCTTTCTCCTTTGAATCTGGTCCAAACTATAGAGAATAAAATCGTAATGAAGGTGGACAGTGGGACAACATTGATCATCATGAACGAAGGTATAGTATAGGAAATCATAGGCATCGTCGAAATCATGATGATGATAAGCCTTTTCTTGCAACTCAAAGCATGCTGAACATCACCAAAGTAGTCAAAATTCTAACCAGGCATATGAAAGATAGCAAAATCAAGAGGTTGGATATGAAAAACATCCCTGGATTTGAGGGGGAATATAACTCAGACCTATTGATCCATATTCAAGTCTTTCATAATGCCTATGCCTTGCAAAACATCAAGAATGACTAGCAAAAAATTAAGTTATTTTCTAGGACACTCACAGAAGAAGTAGAAAGTTGGTATTTCTCTTTGGAGCTAGAAATAAGTCAAAGATTGAGTATGATACTTGCAAAGATAAATATTAGACGTACTACATAGTGTTCAATTTTAGAAAGAAAATCTAAGGATAGCAACAAGGAACACATGAACCCTTAGATGCAGCCATGGAAAGGTATCATTTCCTTTTGCACAAATGTGTTAGCCACAATTATTCTCAATAGGACCACCTTCACCATATCATAGATGGGCTCTAATCAGAAACAAGGAGAACCCTTGGGATTTATGTCCAAGGGAGATTGTCAAAACTTTGAGCCCATGAAATTCATAGGCTAATTAAGTAGGTTGCAAAAGAAAAAGATGAATTGAGAAAATAAAAAAAGTTCTAAAAACTATAACCAAGATCCTTCCATCAGAAAGAGGGAAGTCTAATTCTATGATAGTGAGGAGGAGGCATTTCTTAATGAAGTGGTGTAGCGAAAGACCTTATCGATTCAAAAATATATTTTTGAAATTTTGGCCAAGGTGGATAAAATGTGGAATTCTTTGGATGAAAAATCTTAAAATGATCTAAAAATTACAAAAGAATCCAAAAAGCAAGGTAGTGATCATGATCACAGGAGAAGAAAGAAAGCTAAATGTGCCTACCAAAGTAGTAAGGAAAAAGCTACTGTAGTACAAGAGATTTTAAAGTTAGAATCGGATGATGATGGTGGGTGTGACATATACTAATATGAACATCCTAAGAGATGCTACCTTGTTATGTCACACATGAAAAAATCTAGCATGTATGCTATAAATCCTAGGCTAGCAAGAAGGATAGAACTCAGAAGATTACCTTATCCTTAAGGAAATCCTAGGCAATTCCACCAACAACAAGCTTATTATCCACACGGAGCTTCACCACAACCATATGAGTAGTATCATCAATGGTAGCATCCATAGTCATGAAGAATGCCACCACTTAGGTAGTAGTACCCTTACAAATAACCTGATGCATATGGGTACTATGTTCAATGTGACTCTTCCAATCATGCCTCATTCCAAAATCACTACTATCCTCCGAAGTACTATAGAACTAATTCTTCATATCCTAGAGGAGAATTCCCATACCCTTATCATCCTCATCCTTCAACACATGTTCCTCCTCCCTCAACCCAATTACTACCTACTCCATCCATGTAGGGTGATATTTCCACATATCTACAATAACATAACACTACCAAGGCTATTAACTTACAACCAATTCCTTAGTTGAGTGGTTTAAAAACTAGATCCCATAAAATACCATTCTTCCAAACTAATAGCCCTACAAAGCCCTCATCAACTCATGTGGTTGGTTATCCTGTATCTCATTCATCCTCGACATCTATTCTTTTCAAGAACCATTCAAACCAAATGCCTCCCAAGATCCACATAGTCATGTTAACCATTTTTTATCTAATTGGGTCAAGGCTTACAACCTTCACAGGAAAATAGTTGATCCTGAAAGTCCCTTCATGTACTTGAAGATCACTAGAAATGAGCCATGTAAGGCTCTTCTTGATTTAGGTTCTGGTGTCAATCTAATTTCTCATGAAATGTACAAAGCCTAAAACCTATCTCCTCTTAAGAAGAGAAAAATTTGTTTAGAATTGGTAGATTAGTCCATCACTATTCCCGTAGGATTTGTGGAGGACATTTTGACCACTATTTATGGATGGTCCTATATTGCTAATTTTCTGGTGATCAAGGTTGAAAACTACTAGGGGGATTTCCTAATCATTATGGAAAGGGCTTGGTTGAGCATTTTTGATGCACAAATGGGCATAAGAGATATTTCCATGAAAATCTTTAAAAAATTACATTTAGAAAGATCAAGAAGAAGAGAGTTTTATGCATTGCATACAATGATACAAGGTGTAACTGTGTGCAGAAGTTATGGTCTATCAAAACCACATAAATCAAATCATGTAGACAGTATGTAGATGAATATAAAATTTAAAAGTGCTAGTACATAGTAGCCATAAAGCAAGAGGACATCCAATGACTAACAATTGATCTTGAAAGTAGCACACTTTACATGGAATTAACTAAGAGCTTAACATGTGCCTATGTTCAAGGCATGGATGAACTGGAGTAAGTCCATAACCAACTCTTTGATGATGAATCTAATGAAACTTATTGGGGAGAGATGGAAATCTTTGAAAATTTTAAATAGGAGCCCTTAGAGTTGAAAACTCTACCTACTTGCATGGAATATGCATTCCTAAAAAATGGCAAGCTAGTAATAATCAATTCCAACCTTACTCTTAAATAAAAAGATAAGCTACTAAATTTCATTAACAAATGGCTAATAGCCTTTGATTGGTCATATCTTGAATTCACTGGAATTTATCCTAGGATATGCTAGCATCACATCTATACTGATCCTTCAATCAAGCCAAAGAAGTAGCCATAGTGGTAGCTAACTCAAAAATTGAAGTAAATCATCAAAGAGAAAATTGAACATATCCTTAATGTGAGGTTCATTTATCCAATTGAGTATATCAAGTGGATTAGCCCACTTGTAATTGTGCCAAAGAAAGATGGCAAGTGGAGGGTATGTATTGATTTTAGGCTATTGAACATGGCGACATTCAAAGATCATTTTCCTTTTCCATTTATGGACTAGGTGTTGGACACTATCTTTGGGAATTTCTATTA
This sequence comes from Gnetum montanum, assembly GCA_015680685.1. Classification (NCBI taxonomy): domain Eukaryota; kingdom Viridiplantae; phylum Streptophyta; class Gnetopsida; order Gnetales; family Gnetaceae; genus Gnetum; species Gnetum montanum. The sequence continues at coordinate 18,393 of MNCI01002987.1, forward strand.
TAGCTTTCTAAATGGTTATAGTGGCTATAACCATATTCAAATTACACTATAGGATCAGGCCAAAACAACATTCACAAGTCCCTAAGGGACTTATTCATATAAAAAGATGCCTTCTGGTTTATGCAATGTCCCTACAACCTTCCAACACCTTGTCCTAAGTATTTTTCAATAGTAGATTATCATAGATGACTTCTCCACCTATGGAACTACATTTAAGTAAGCTATGGACCACCTTGAGCAAGTGCTTAAAAGATGCATGGAGACCAATCTTCAACTCAATTAGTAAAAGAGTCATCTAATGGTCCAAGAGGGCATTGTGTTGGGGCATGGAATCTCACAAGAAGGAATTGAGGTGGATCTTGAAAAGATTAGGGCCATACAATGAATAACCTACAACCAAAAATCATTAAAGATGTTCAATTATTCCTTGGATACACTAGCTACTACTGGCAATTCATAAAGAAAGATGTTTCATTTATATGAACCAAGGAATGAGAAAAGGCATTCCAGCAGCTTAAGGAAACGCTTGTAGATACTCTAATTTTATATTGGTTCTATCTATTTTACATCATGATAGATGCATCAAACTATGCTTTGGAAGATGTGCTTACATAGTTAGATGATCAAAAATGTCCTTATTACATCCACTGCATAAGCCAAAGCATTGTGGGTGCACAGCTTAGCTACACCACAATGGAGAAAGAGCTTATGATAGTGGTGTATGCTTTGGAGAAGTTCAAGCAGTATGTGCCTGGATACAAAGTGTTTGTGCACACTCATCATAGTGCCATTCATGTCCTCATAAATAAGCTAATGGTGAGCTCTAGTGTCATACAGTGTTTGGTGATCTTATAGGAGTTTAAAATTATAATGGTATATCAAAAGAAAACTAAGAACATGGTTACTAATTTCTTGTCTAGGTTATGATGGAGCAACAAAGAGGAGGAGAGTCCACTCTCTCATCAAGTTCTAGATAACCTTCTCTTTGCTAGTGCAATAAACGAATAAGTTCCCACTGTACCTAAGTGGTATGATGACATCCTCACTTATCTTCTTACTCAGGAGATTCCACAAGACTTGAACCACTGAAAGAAATAATAATTTCTTCATTAGGTGAAATTCTTCATGGAAATCAATGGACACCTTTACAAGGTGTGTGTCGATGGCCTAGTTCATTGTTATGTTGCTGATGCTAATCAACTACATGTTCTTGAAGATGTTCATGATGGTCCTTGTGGGGGACACTATGTAGGGAGATGCATGACCATTAAGATCCTAATGGCAAGGTATTATTGGCCAACAATCTTCAGGGACACTCACCAATTTTTTTTCTCTTATAAATGCTATCAATGAAATGGTGGGATGACTGCTCAAATGGAAGGATCTCAGTAGTGGATCCAACCACTAGAATCCTTTAACATCTAGGGCATAGACTTCATGGGTCCCATTACACCCATGTCAAATGGAAAGGTATACATAATAATTGTATCAAATTAGAAAAATTAGCAGTTTTCATTGACTATACATACATCTACTATTACTTGGTTTATACAACAAAATGTTATAAATAGTTTTGAAATGTCATGTGCACTAATTTCTAATAATGGTACTCATTTTATAGGCACTACCTTTCATAAGTTCATGCAAAACTTGGGGTTAAACATAAATTAACAACATCCTACCACCCCTAAGCCAATGTTCAAACAAAGGTTACCAATAGGAAAATCTAAAAAATCCTAACAAGAACAATTAGCAAATATAGGAGAGACTAGAGCACAAAATTTAACGATGCCCTCTAGGCATACTGCTCAACATGGAAACTCCCTATACGCTACTCTCCCTATGAGCTAATGTACAACAAATTACAACTCTTTCAATTCAATCCAAGCTACCTACACTTTCAATAGCCTATGACCTTGATATTACCCTTAGCCTAGCNATTCAATCCAGGCTACCTACACTTTCAATAGCCTATGACCTTGATATTACCCTTAGCCTAGCACAAAAATAAAGATTGATCATCCTTAATGTACTAGATGGAAATCAATTGGTAGCCCTATCCTTGAATGAAGTGCACAAAGAGTTAAACAAAAAGCATCATGATCTTAGAATAAGGAAAGTCAAATTTCAACCTAGCGACAAGGTCATTAACTAGAACTTCACACATGTTCCACAATGAACTAAGTTCCAAACATTATGGGAAGGGCCTTATATCATTTATAAAACCTTTGCTTATGGGACCATGTTGATCTACAAGCTTGAGAGCCCAAACAAAAAATAACTGGTCAACATACAAAAAGTTAAACCTTTCCATGAGCCCAAGAAAGCCACTACAAGTAACACCTCATTGAATGGATAACCTCACTTAATCTTTTATATCTCCTCCTTTCAACTCAGTCATGGGGGAGATGGCCATTCATGCTAATCACGTAAGTGGCTCTTTAGTTTTTCTACTTTTTTTTCTACACTTTCTTTCTTTTTATACCTTTTTGTTTTATGCTTTGTTATCTGTCCAATTTTTGTTTTACAACATCATTAGTATGTGTTAACTTTCTTAAATATTTTACAATTTATTTTAGTTTTTACTTTATTTTGGTATATATTTTTCTTCTTGTGTTCTAAAAAAGTGCTTGTTGCCAATAGAACATAGTGATGCTATAGTTTTTTGCTAATAGTAATTTGTACTTAATATTTTTGATTGCTAATGCTTGGGTCTTATTTTTGAATTTTGACGACTAATGACTAAGACAAAGTTTCTTTTTACTAGAATAGGCAATGAGTCAATGTCATCCATCCATTCACAAACTCTATGGTCTTCCTAGTTTTGAAAGTATGAGGTCCCTTTTCCTTAATGAAACTCTAATGAACCTATGACCTTGGTAGTTTCCAACCTTGAAAAATATTCAAAGGGTTACAAAGGATGTGACTTCAAGGGGACTCAATACTCTTGAGTGCAATTGTGTTTTCATGGATTTCCTATTGTTTCATATTAACTAATAATAGGAATCTAATAAGTATTTGCATGATGTGGTTCTCATTCAAAAAATTCATTAAAACATAAAATCCAAAAAAAACATGATGGAAATTAAAATCAAACCCCTTAGAAAAAATAATGGGCTATAAGCATTGGTTATGGGATTAGAAAGACATGTTACCCATGCCTAAAGATCCCCTCTAACTAAGGCCCTTTGTCACTTCTTGCTTCTCATTTCTTCTCTAATAAGGAATGGTGATTAATATGTTGGATCCTTCTTATGTCTTAAGAGGATGGTCTAGTCTTAGAGTGGTGATGTGAAGTTACTAAAAGTGGTTGGTTTTGATCTAGACTATGGATGGACTTTATCAGGTCAATTAACAATAAGATCCACAAGGGACTTCATGTGGCCATGATTAGGAACCTCATTCCATCTTCTCTCTGATCAATCAATGCTTTCCATAATTCACTTCATTGCTAGTTTTCATGTTTTGTTTGATGTCATAATTTGATGTGTCAAAATTCCTAGGTAGATTCTTTTAGATTTGGTCCTTAACTTTTCATAACCATTAATCAATTATGGGGCCAATGGACTCCTTAGTTAAGGTTATGCAAGGGTAAAAATGGCATGACCCAACTATGGGAAGGGCCCACTTGCATATCTCTTGGTTGGATTAGTTAAGTTCCTTATCCTTAGGCATTTTGACAATTAAATCTTTGATGTGCCCAATCGATGCACCAAACTATGTGCTCCTTAAGGCATTTTTTTTCAAAATTTCATTCTCCAATCAACTTCTCTAATTTTATGAATTTCTAAGTCCTCTTCTAGCATTTCATCATGTTCATGGCTTTTCTAGCTCTCTATAAACACTAATTTCATAAGAAAAATCTTTGTACTAATTTTGGGAATAGGCTTCGTAGATGGGTACCCATCGATGGATACCATGCATAAATAGGACATCGTATATGGGATCCTATCAACATAGGGGTCCACTCACCTATCAATAGGTGTGAATACTTAGTAATTTTTCACATTTTCTCATAAACAAGAGGCAAATTTTTGAATTTTTCAAAGCCCAAAACATTCCAAGACCCATATTTTCCTAACCATTGGTCTAATTCTCTTCATTCTTCAACCCTATAGCTACCTAAGATAGGCTCTTTGTTGTGGGGACCATAAAGTGTAAGTTTTTGATGAAAAAGTTTTGGAAAAATTTCTAAGTTCCACAAAGGTTTAACAAGAAATCAATAATTAAAACATTAAAGTATGAAAGTTAAACCTTTCCAATAAGCTTTGATAACATTCTAAGGTAAAAATCATCAAAATAATGATAAAATAATCAATCTGCCATGGTCCAAACTTAGCCTAAGTGTAACCGTCCAATGAGAAAGGTACTTAAATGTTATAAGTTACATAATGAATGTTAATCCTTGGTTATGTTGTGACCACAGATGTCACTTAAGGAAAAGCATGCATAAGAAGGAGGACCATCACAACCAAGGGATAAACATCCATGAATAGGAAGGGGCCAAGAATAGGCTCATGAATAAGTAGAGATCCATGCCATAGAACCTTTTTGGAAGGATCCTGAAGTGGAATCTGTCTGATATATTCTTAAAGAAGTTGCTACAACAAAATAATCTCATGGAGATAAGGCAATAGAACCTAGACCAAACCTTGAGGTTACCTTGATAGAAGCCTACCTCAAGCAGATCGTGAACAAGGAGGTCTATAAATATGTGCTTCAAGAATTGAACTTTGGATTTTTCTCAGAGTTTGCACCTCCAGAAGTTAAAAATCAACTACAAAACTCTCTCATGTGGCCCACAATTACTTCCAATATGAAGTGGTACATGGGAGAGATATACCTATTCTAGAATAATTGGTAGGCCAGTTTAAGGGTCAAAATCATGGACATATTAGTGTCCTAGTTGGTGAAAGCTATTGTAGAGGCTCTTGGGTTACCAAAAACTAGGGTAAACCTTACTAAAATCCCCATGTAGGTAGATCTTGGTGTCAAGAAGGAATGGATATAGTAGTGTTATGAAGCTAATCATAAGGAGTTCGATGCACTCACTATGGTGAAACACACATATTTCAAGATTGTAGCCTTTTACCTCAATCCAATAGTGAGGCCAAGCAAGATCATAGCCTTCTCTACTCATGCATCTAGCACTCTAAGTGGTATATTCTTGGTCAACCTTCCACAGCTTATCTATCATGAGATAGAAAGGCAATGTAAAGAAAATGAACATGGAAGAAAGTCACTTTCCTTCTCATGCCTCATCCAAAAATTATGCAAGAGGGGAGCCATAACCCACTATAGAAATGATGCTATCTGACGTGTTCTATTTGCTTCTTGGGTGGAGATGATGAAGGATAAGGTGCCTACAAGAAACAACCCCTTGAACTAAAAACATTACTGCCTGGAATGGAATATATATTTTTGAAAAATAAGAAGTAGATTATAATTAATGTAAGATCATCCAAGAAGAGGAGCAACAACCACCACCTCCACTACCCACTCATGAAATAACTTTGAAGGCCTGTGCTACCCTTGAGCACATGCACAATGTTGAATAGTAGCTCTTACAAGAGCAAAAATAGTGAGCAGGAACAATTGGCAGTGATCTATCTATGTATTGCCCAACGATGAGTCACCTTAATGAAGTGGCTGAACAATCAACTAGATGGAGGGAGGTGGCCCAATTTTCTTAGCCCAAAGAATGTAGCTATCTAAAAGATCCAATCCTAATTCTTGAGAGGTAATTGTATCTCTCTCTTAGAAATATCAACTCCCAAAAATATTTGGGAACATTGCTACTTTTTCAATACATTTGGAGGAAGTCAAGGGAGCAACTATCTTGGTGATGCAACTCCATGGGTAGGATACAATAGTAGAGGTAGTTTTTGATACAATTGTAGAGGCATTAAATGCAGCTACAACATCTATACCATACATTTATGCACTCAAATATCTGCATACATGTGTAGGAATAGTTAGCAGTAGATTAAGTGCAATCTAGGGTAAGGAGTTGTTGGATCAATTGGTGAGAATTGGGGAACTGATTCTAGATGTCTTTGACCTTCCAGATAAAATTACTATAACCTAGTTAGAGTTACTAGAAGTAAGGGGCAAGTTCATTATATTGGAGGGACAACTTGAAATAGCCCAAGCACAAAATCAATGTTTGGCTATGGAGGTTGTTCAATTAAGAGGCCATCTTGCTGATCTCATGTTTCTTAATCTTACATTGACAAGGGATGAAGCCTTTAAGTACCTTAAAAATAAGCTTAAAAAAGTTGAAAAAAAGAAGGAGATTACCATATTTAACCAATCCATGGCCAATGCCAAAATGTACACCATTCATAAGGACTTTGTCTAGATGCACCATGAGAATGCAATGTTGACCACAAAAAATCATCGCTTGTGTAATGTTGATGTGTAGAAAAAATAGATGCAATATTTTATCTATCAACAAGTAGGAGTAGCTAGCTAGAGTAAAAAATGAACTAAGGAGATTGGTAGTAGAAAATTAAAATCTCTCCATGGAGGAAGTCTTAGCCCTTTGCCAAAAATCTATGATATAAAAAGCTGTCTAGAAAAATGAGGCTCTCAAATTTGAGAGAGTCAAAAATCACTACAAAGTTTAGGTCCATTTATAGAAAGAAATCAATGAGAAACACATCCATATGAGGAAGAAAATAGTAAATGAGGCCTTCCAATAGTTCAAGGAAGGAGGTGATGTTTAGCAAGCAATCTTTGATATGCTTAATAACTATAATAAGACAAAGATTCACATGAAAGAGCTATAGATTGAGGAAATGAAAGAGTACATGGAGCATGCTAATTTCTATTATGAAAATTTGGAAATGATAACTATCATAAGTTCATAGTTTGAATTGGAGAAACAAGTGGCCAGTTCATACTTATTGTATGAAGCAATGTTAAAGCATCATAAGGACATCAAGTAAAAGCTTAAGATTACCAAGACCAAACTTAAGGTTCTCAAGGCAAAGTTCATGGATCAATAATCAATTGCTAAGAACCTAGCCAAGAGGATGATCAACTACCATTATTTTTAGAATGCAATCAAGGTGTTCAATATTGAACACAAACTTTTTAGTACCTAGTTTGTCAACATGAAGAAGTTGTTCTCGACAATGCCCTATCCTTGGAATGTTCCCACTCTGATGCACATTCGAGATGCTATGTGAACCATGAACAATATCAAGGGAAAGGAGGAGAAGATGAAGGCACTATTAGACACCTTTTATCTTCCACCAAAATTTACAACTTCCGTTGGACATCCACAACCACCTCAATCACCGTGTGCACCCAAAGTAAAAGAAGGTCCTTCAAAGCCTTTAGAGCCTCCACCTCCTTAGACTTTTTAATCTTCTCCAACATCTTCACATCATCTAAGGAATTATATTTGTCAATTTTGTCCTAGTATTTAGTTTTGTTGTCTTGAACACCAAAATTTATAATCCTTGTAAAATCGTACACTCTAGGCACTTTCTTTTATTACATAGTTTGTGTTTTTATTTTGTATGTTAGTAATCCCATACCCTTCCAAATTTTGTAAAGAACATGAGGATGAGTTTTCATTCAATCGTGGGCATATGATGAAGCATCTTGGTTGGATATGTCGATGGGATGTCATTGACATGACCTTGTTGATGAGATGCAATTAACGTGATCCCATTGATGGGGCTCCCTATTTTTCCTATAAATACATGCTCACCAACCAAATTTATGGAATAAGTCTCATAGTTGTAGCCAAGCTCTAGTAGTTTTTTCACTTGAAAGTTAGAATATTGTTCTAAGTGCCCACAATAGAAGTTAAAGAGTTCATGAATCTTTATTTGAACACTGTTGTACCTAAGCACTACAATGTGTGTAGTAATAAAGACAAGCTTTTTGATAAACCTTGAAGCACTTTGAAATAGATTAATTATTTCCTTTATGCATTTAATATTTTAAGCAATCTCCTTTAATGCTTTAAGTAATTAAAGTAATTAAGTTAACCTAAATTAAGCTAAATTAAGATAGATTAAATACTGATTAATTAAGCACATAAGTACGACCACTTTGAGCATATGTTTAATGCTTAGTAATCCTAGTAACACTTAACATTTGATAATATAGTAGTGTTAAATGTGTTTAGGATGTGTAAAACACATGGGAACAGGTGCTTATGATAGGATTAGTTAAGTGTTAGCTAGTTATTAGATTACATTAGTAATTAAATATCTTTATTCATTACTCATTATTCTTAGGTGACTTAGAACATAAAATATAAAAAATGATAAAAATCATATGCTTTAGTTGCACTTAACCATACCTTTGCATTTCACAAGTGTAATTGGGAAGGCAAAAATTGCTATAGTTAGTGTTACTTTCTAGAGACCAGTGTACTTAGAAGGCTATAAGTCCATGAAATTTGACTAGATCATGCATGAACGCTTAGTGATTTGTATGGTTGGGAATAGGGTCTACTTTCCACTCATCATAAATGAATACTAATAAAATTAAAATATGAGACAAAAATTAAGCTTACTATCTTATATAGTGTTGAATGTTAGATAGTACAAAAGAGGCATGAAAAATAGAACTATGTGGTAGAACTATGAATTCTTCAATAGATGGATGTTGAATATTACTAGAAGAGATAAAATATGTAATAAAAACATCAGAGGAAGACTTGGAATAGACTCTATTTCAAATAAGCTACAAGAATAGTGGGTTAAATGGTTTGGACATGTGCAGAGAAGATTAGACAATTAGCCTATAAGCAATGATTGCTATATCACTGTTTCAAGAAAGCTACTGAAAGGAAGACCAAAGAAGATATGGAAAAAATGATCAAAGATGATTTGAAGAAACTATAAATAAAAAATAATCTAACTCTTCATAGAGGCGAATGGTGAAAAAGAACACATGTAGTGGATTCCATTTTGTTGTGACAAGGCTAAGATGATGATGATAATGATGATAAGGTATCCAACTTAGTGGTGATAGTCTTACGATAGAAACCTTAAGTCAAAGGTTTAATTTTAAGATTTTTAATTACTTTCTTGCCTTGTTTCTTGTATCCACTTGTGACTCTTTAATTCACAATGCCACATTCACTTCTCTAAGAACCTCATGGATTTTTGAAAGCTTAATTGTTTATTGTTCTTAATTAATCATATATAATAAAAAAATTTAAAATAGAATTTTTATTTTGTGCCTAGAAATATAGAATTGATAATTTTAGAATATTAATTTTTCTTACTTTTAAGGTAATTTATTAAATAAAATTTTTAAAAAGGTTTTTCATTTTTAGTGAATGAAATTTTTAAATATTCACAAAGGATGGTCACCATTGCCTAATTATTATGGTCATGGTCACAAATCATTGGTACTAGGTTCAATGCCTAGTAGTAACATTATTCATCGTATTCTATTAAAGTCTATGCCATCTCAATCACTCCAATGGATAAATGTTACTTTGTTGTAGATTGCATATTCTCTAAATGGAAGATTTTCAAAAGTTAAAACATGTATTTGGAAGTCTATGCCATGTGGAATTGTTGAAATTTTCAAAAGTTAAAACATGTATTTGAAAGTCTATGTCATGTGGAATTGTTGAAACTTTGCTGTAGTTTCACTTTCTCTAAGCATTTGTATGCAAGATTTTTAAAGTGAACATAGATATGGAAGTCTATTATGCCATCCCCCAAAGGGTATTGCTGATAGCTTCTTCTTCTTATTGTAAGTCTATGTTGTCTCCCATGTGAAATTAAAGGTGAATCACTTTAATAATACCTTTGTCATAATGTTGTTGTGAGTGGTATCATCAATAACGATAGCAAGGTGACATGCATCCCTTGTACATGGAAAAACATAAAATAACCTTGAAAATTGAAAGTTTGACACACCTATAAGTATTTAAAGTTTTAATTATGTTTTCAATAAACAAGAAAAAATTAAAATTAAATGAACAACATTTTTGATAGGAAATAATATTACTGATATGATAATTTTATTAAATATCTATCGATAATGGATTGTTATATAATGTCAATTATTAAATATATTAAGGATATCTTTGAAAAGATACAATGAAGTTTTGGAGATATAAATCTCAAGATTATTCTATAAAAGTTAAAGAAATCTAGAAATTAAATGAGAAATTTCTTACTTATTATGCAAGAAACCACATATATTTATTACCATGAAAATTAATAAAACTACATTAGATTGATTGCATGGTCACAACACAAGATTGTATACTAAGCAACACAAGATTGTTTTTGAATTTTCCAAGAAACAACACCACCAAAAAGATTAAACACATATCCACTAGTAGATTTTCTACTATCAATATCACCACCATAATCTACATCAACAAAGCCATGAAGTCCTTTGGAATCATTTTTATAATAGATCCCATAATTTGAAGTACCACAAAGATATTAGAAGACTCAGTTTACCGCAATCCAGTGTTGTTTCCCTAGATTAGACATATACTTACTAAGTTTTCCAATAATGTAAGCAATATCAAATCTAGTAGAGACCATTGCATACATTAAACTACCAATACCACTAGCATATGGAATTTTAACCATGAGCTTTTTTTCTTCAATTTTCTTTGTGCATTGTTCAACTAAAATTTTAATATTAGTTTCACAAGGTGTAGTCATAGGCTTGCAATCATGCATATTAAATCTTTTAAAAATATTTTCAACATATGTATATTTCCCAAAACAAAGCTTTTTATTAGCCCTATCCCTTTTAATTTTCATGCCCAAATTTTTTTGTGTAGCACCAATATCCTTCATCTCAAATTGAGAAGATAAATGAAGTTTTAATTCCTGAATATCATGTAGGTTATTACTTACTATTAACATGTCATCGACATATAGTAGCAAGATAACATATTTTTCACTTGTATTTTTAACATACATACAGGATTCTTAAACACTTCTAACAAAGCTAATATTTATCATGTGATCATTAAATTTTTTATTCCACATCCTTGGTGCTTGTTTGAGCCCATATGGTGATTTTAATAATCAACATACCATATGCTCTTTTCCTTTAATTTCATATCCTTTAGGTTGAAGCATAGATATTTCTTTCTCAAGATCACCACTGAGGAATGTTGTTTTCACATCCATTTGTTCAAGTTCAAGATGATAAATAGCTATGATAGCCAACAATGATCTTATGGATGTTAATTTTACTATTTAAGAGAAGATTTCATCATAATCAATCTCCTTTCTCTGAGAAAATCCTTTAGCTACAAGTTGTGCTTTGTATTCATTGCCAAATTTTATTTTGTACATCCATTTATTTCCAATGGGTTTTCTCTCTGATGTAAGCTCACTTAATTCCTAAGTTTTATTTTTGTGAATTGATGAATTGATGAAATTTTAGCATCCATTGCATGTTTCCACTTTGCATTTTTCATAGACAAACATGCTTCATCATATATTGATGGCTCATTATTTTCATTAAATAGGACATATTCTTCTAAATGAAAAGGTAATTTTCATATATGTTTTGAACATCTTAAATGATCCTGTTCACTTTGTTATTCACTTAAAGTATATTCTCCCTATTCATGTGGTGTATCTTCATCTATCATGCTATCACCATCCTATTCACTAGGGGTAATATTTCAAGATGAGGAAGGATGACCCTTAGAAATTTCATTATTAATTTCAACAAGAACATACATAGGAGTTACATCATTTCAAGGAGTTTTACTATTTGAAAATTCCTCCTTCATAGATCCATATTTTTCTCTAAAGATGATATCTCAACTATAAATAACCCTTTTAGTTTATTAGTTATACAACTTATAGGATTTGACATCATGTCCATAACCAAGAAAAATAGATTTGATAAACGTAGAGTCTAATTTGGACCTATTAGATTTTGGAACATTTACATAGGCTTCACAAGTAGTAATCTTCAAATAGTTTAAATTAATGGGCCTACCACTCCAAACTTCCTTTGGAATTTTTCCATCAAGAGCTAATGAAGGAGATCTATTAATAAGATAACATGTCATCATTACTACTTCATCCTATAAATGCTTGTCAAGATTAGATTCACTAAGCATACAGTTGGCACATTTCATCAATGTTCATTTGAAGTGCTCTACTACTCCATTTTGTTTAGGAGTCCCTAGAATAGTCTTTTTACCTTTAAATTCCTTGCTCTTTATAAAAAACATTAAATTCATTTAAGCAAAAATCACCACCATTGTTAGTTCTTTTAAGAATTTTTATTTTCTTTCCTGAATAATTCTCAACAAGAGCTTTGAATTCTATGAATTTTTCAAATGCTTCAAACTTATGTTTTAATAAATAGACCTAGCTCTTTCTACAATAATCATCAATTAAAGAAACATAAAAGAACTTGTTTTAACTTGTTCACATACATCACTATGTATTAGTTCTAATATTTGATGAGATTTAGCATTACTTCTTTGAAAACTGTGATGCCTCTATTTACCATGTAGACAATGATGATAGAAATTTAAGGCATCTTTTGAAAGCTTAAATTTACCTTCTTGTAAAGTTACTTAAGTCCTTTTTCACCAAGATGTCCCATTCTTTTATGGCACATATCAATACTTGAATTTCAATCAATAGCTAAAATTCACTTAATGTCTACTTTAATGTATTACCTTCTAATTTATACAACTTGCCTACTTTAATTCTAGAATCCAAAAGATATGAATCATGCAGCATTGAACATTTTCCACCTTTAAAGATAACAGTTAGTCATGCATCATCCAAATCACTTATAGATAAAATATTTTTTAGTAAGTTTTGGAACATGAAGTACATTGGGAATCAATTTAACTACTTCATCTTTAAAGGAAATCCTGACCTTTTCATAACCTATAACTTTGTATAAACCATCATTACCCAATTTTACCATTTTTAGATCAGATGATGTATACTCACTAAACCAATCAACATGTGGAGTGTAGCAATGAGATGTACCTAAGTCCACATACCATGAATATTTATCAGCATTATTAGAAGATGAGATAACATATAAATCTCTCTCTCTTGAGTAGGAGGGGTTAATTACTTTTTGATATATTACTCTATTTTCCCTTTTTCGGAGTAGATTTTACAATCTTTTTTTACATGACCAATGTTACCATAATTCCAACAATTATGTGGCCTCTTTACAAATTTTTGAGGCTTATTCTTAAATTGAGGCCTCTTAACAAACTTTGTCTTTACATCATTTTGAGGAGTAGAGGTTTTCCTTCTTGCTTTCTTAGACAACAATTAACCAACAATATTATTAGAAATAAAGATAGTAGATGTATTACTTATAGCCATCACAATTGTCTTCCATGAATTTGAAAGTGTGCTAAGAAGTGTGGTCCACTGATCTTCCTCATAAATTTTCACCTCCATAGATTGCAACTGATGGACTAGTGTATTAAATATATTCAAGTGTTATGTAATGGTAGTACCTTCAACCATTTTACAATCATACAATTATTTATTCAACAACAACTTATTGGTTAGGGACTTTATTTGATACAAAGTTTGTAATTTATCCCACAAATCTTTTGTAGAAGAAACATTGGAAACATTAAGTAATACTAAATCTGAAAGACATAAATGAATTATACTTATCACCTTCAAGTTCAACTTTTCCCACTCTTCATCAAGCATCTTATTTGACTTTACTCCCAAAATTGCACTATGCTGGTCCTTTTCAACAAGTAGAGCCTCCATCTTGATCTTCCATAATTTAAAGTTGGATGTGTTAAAATTTTTAATTTCAATTTTCGATAAAGAGTTGATCATGATTTTTCCTGACAATTACTTAATAAATTAATAGTGGTACATGAAACTTGGCTTTGATACCAATTGTTATTCCTAGTCACTTGCATCAATATAATATTAAATTTAAAGAAAACTACAAAAAATATAAAAAAAAAGACATAGAGTTACCCTAGGAAAAACCTTCAAGGTGAAAAACCCTAGTAGAAAGTTGCCTCTTGGACTATTAGTAGCACAACTTTAGAGGATTGAACCTCAAGGACCATTTTCAAAAAAAGGGATATGACTCTCAAGATTATGCTTTGAAAGAATGTGGTGCTTTGGATGCTTCCTTTGAGCTCCTTATATATTATCATGGATTCCAAAATTAAAAAGGAGATAAGGTAGTTTATTTTGCTAGAGATAGGTATGGGACCAAATATAACATAGATATGAATAAAAATATAATAAGGAAAGGCAGAAATATCTGGAGAAAATCAAGGCAAATTTGCCTTCATACACCTTACAAATATCTCCTCCAAGGCAACATAGCTCTCACTTTAAGAAGAGCACTATTCTAAAAATTAAGCTTGGCATTCTAGATGGTCTTTTGTTGCTAGTTGTTGTAGGCATCTTATTCATTTTTAGAAGAATCAAAAAATATAGAGGAAAAATTCCAAGGATAAGTGAAAAATTCTTAAAAATATCTATGGAAGAACTTCAATGGTCCACAAACAATTTTAGTGCTTCAAACTTCTTAGGCAAAGGAAGATAGGAAAGGTCTATAGAGGTGTCTTAAGTTCTAAAATGGTTGTTGCCGTAAAATGTTTCTCATTTGTAAACCATAGTGAAACTAATAAAAGCTTCTAAAAGGAATGTTAAGCATTGGGGAAAGTAAGACATTACAACATTTTAAATATTATTATTATGATCTAGTCTAATGAATTAAAAGCCCTAGTAATCCATTTAATGAGTAATGACAATCTTCATTCTCTTCTTCATAACAGAGAAGATGTTTAGTTGGCATGTTTAAAATGGCCTATAAGAATTAAAGTACTAATGAATTTAACTAGAGGACTTGCCTATTTACATCATGATTATGATTTTTAGGTGATCCATTGTGACATCAAACAAGAGAATGCATTGTTCGATGAAGATATGACTATTAAGATCTATGATTTTGGAATATCTTACCTTATTATTGACCATTTTGATGGTCCAACAACATTCTCCTCTCTTGAAGGCTTTGCTAGCTATATTGCTCTAGGTATTCCTTTTTCATTTTCAAACTTCTTTAATTTCCTTTTTTCTTATAATGATAAGTTGCATTACTAAGGAATGTATATAGTGTATGGAACCAAGCAAAGCATATTTATTAAAGGTGATGTATATAGCTTCACTATGGTTACTTTGGAAGTCATCATAATATTAAGCCCTATGCATGAAATGTTTTGAAAAGATATCACATTACCATTGTGGATATCCATGACTTTGACAAAGAAAGCTGGTGAAGGAAGAATAGTGATTAAGTATATTTTGTCTAGCTCCAATATTGGATATCCGATATAGGAGCCCTAATATCAAATACCTGATATTCGGCATAAGAAGTGATGTTAGATATCCAATATCACAAGATGTGTGTTGGCCTATAAATATAACACTTGGGTGCATAGTTTGGGGAGTCTTTATCATACTGTAACAAAGCTCTTGTAATTTTTCTTCCCTAAAGTTAGAATATTTTTCCAAGTGCCTATAGCAATAGTCTTTGAGTGTATGAATCATTATTCAAGCACTATTGTACCTGAGCACAGCAGTGTGTGCAGCAATAAAGACGAGCTTTGTAATAAACCTTGTAACACTTTAGCTAGATTAAATATTTTCTTCATACATTCAATATTTTATGCAATTTCCTTTAATGCTTNCGATGCTCAAAGTGGTCATACTTATGTGCTTAATTAATTACTATTTNCACATGATGCTTGGTAATCCTAGTAACACTTAACATTTAATAATCCAACAGTGTTATATGTGTTCAGGATGTGTACAGAAAGTGGGATTGGATACTTATGTTAGGATTAGTTAGACATTGGTTAGTTAGTTAGATTAAATTGGTAATTAAATTACTTCATTTATTTCATCCTTTATTTTTAGCACCCAAAATATAAAACATAAAAATAATAAAAATCATATGCCTCAATTACACTTAACCATACCTTTGCATATCACAAGTAGAATTGGAAAGACAAAAAATGACTATTAGAGCAAGTTCACTTCTTAGAGGCTAGTGTATCATAGGAAAAAGGGTCCATAGAATTTGATCGAATTGCACATAAATGCTTAGTGATTTGTATGGTTGAGTGTAGGGGTATTTTCCACTCATCATTGGTGGCATTGCTAGGGACTCTTTTTGCTTGAAACATGTGTTATCTAGGCATAGTGAAAATCATTAACATCATTAGATGAACCCTATGGTCAAAATCATCCTAAAAATAAATATAATAATTTGAGCACACTGATATCTTATTATAATTACAAAATGCCTTCTTCTCATAGGTGTGATGATACTAAACTATCAGTACCTCAAGAATGCAGGGTGGTATATACTCATCTAGATGAGTATGTGCCTAACTTCACCTTCATCCTGCATTAGGATGAACAACTATGGTGGTGAGATATGGAGGGTAACATTGTAATGCCTCTAGATCGATCTATGCCCAAGATGCTACTCCAAACTCTTAGGAGGTTGGGCATCTAGGATCTTCAAGAAGAGTATGTTGTGTATAATTATGACTACTAAGATTACCATCCCACTGAAACACAATGCAGGAGAGATTGACACTAGAAGAAGCATCATGAGGCTTTGAATGAAAAACAGTTTACCAACCCCTTGTTCCTACTAAACCAAAACAACAACGAGGATCCTCCCTTTGGGGGTTCTCAACATGAAGATTCTCCATCCCTTGATATTGGTGATAGGGGCTTGAACCTAAATCTGTAGTCCACTATCAACAATCCAAGTTCAGGTAAAAGAGTCAAGGTAGGGACTCAGGCATCATGATGAAAAAAAAGCTAATGAACATGTTTGTGACAAGAATAGAGGATGTTGGTGGTGGTGGTAGTCCTTCCTCATCTACATCTTTTTCTTCCTCTTCTAGTCTTAATAGACATTGCAAAAGGAACAACTGTGTTGAAGGTGAATAGCACGAAAATGATAATCATAGAGACTACCATGAATGAAGGGGTAGCAAAGGACATCATAGGCATCATTAAATTAATGATGATGATGAGTCTTTACTTGCCACTTTAAGCATGTTGAACATTGTAGAGGCAATAAAAATTCAAACCATTCATGTCAAAGATAGTTGAATCAAGTGACTTAACATGAATAATATTCCTAGATTTGAGGGGGATATAACTCTGATCTGCAAACATATCGTCAAGCCTTTTACTATGCATGTGCCTTACAAAATATTGAAAATGATTAGCAAAAAATTAAAGCTATTTCCTATGACACTTATCAAAGAAGCAAAAAGTTGGTATCGATCTTTGAAGCCAAAATCCATCTATAGGTGGAGTACAATGCTAGAGCTATTTAATGATAAATATCAAATGTACTCTTGAGTGTCTAATCTGAGAAGGAAAATCCAAGGATGGATGTAAGAAACACATGAACCCTTGGATGCCATCATGGGTAGATACTGTTCTCTCATGCATAGATGTCTTGGCCATGCTTATTCTCAGCAAGAACAACTTTGCCACATCATAGATGGACTTAGATCAGGAATGAAAGGAACTCTTGGGGTCTATGCCTAAGGAAGACTATTAGAACTTAAAGCCCATTAGATCCAAAGGTTGATAGAGTATGTAGCAAAAGAATAAGAAGAGCTAAGAAAATGGGAAAGTGCTAAGGAATATAATAGATATCCTTCCATTTGAAAAATGGAGGTCCAATTTTGTGACAATAAGAAGGAGTCACCACTTGATGAGGTGGTGCAATGAAACTTTTTACCAATCCAAAAATCTATATTTGGTATATCATCGAAGGTTGATAAATTATGGGACTCTTTAGATGAAAAATTCCAAACTACTTTAAAAATTGAAAAATAATCAAGAGAGCATAGTAGTAATTATGACAATAAGAGGCAAAGAGAAGCTGAGTGTGCCGACCAAAGGAGTATGGGCAAAGTTGCTATAGTAGAAGAAGTTGTGGAGACAGAATTAGATGATGATGGTGGGTATGAAATATACTAATATGAACATCTTAAAGGATGTTTCCTTATCATGTCACACTTGTAGGAGTTTGGGATGGACACATTAAATCCTAGACTGGTAAGAAGGTAAGTACCTAAAATATTTTCTTATCCTCAAGGCAATTCAAGATAGTTCCACCAACAACAACATGTTTATTATTCAAGTGGAGCTTTGTGATAAGCATATGAGTAGTACTAGTAGTGGTAGCACTCTTAGTCATGGGGGATGCCACCACAAAGGTAGTAGTACCCTTACCAGCAACCAAATCCATATTGGTACTATGTTCAGCAACCCATTTCTCCATGTGACTCTTCCAGTCACACCACCTTCCAACATCACTACTATCCTCTTGAGTATTATCGAACTCATTCTCCATCTCTAATGGAGGAGCTCCCACATTCATATTACCCTCCTCATCCTTCTACATATGTCCCTCCACCCTCAACCCAGTTACCACCTACTCCATCAATGTAGGAAGAAATTCCACCTCAGCTGCAACAATGCAACATAATGAGGGCTATTAACGTACAACTGGCTCTTCAACTGAGTGGTTTAGGAACTAGATCATGAAAAATACCTTTCTTCTGAACCAACAACCCTATTAAGCCCTCACATATACTTGCAACTGGCAAACCTTGCTTCTCCATCTCCTTTTGCATCTAATTCATTCAAGCCCCCTTCAAACCAAACACCTCCCAAAGTACATACCATCATGCTAACTCAAGCAATAACTAATTGGATAACGATTGGCCACCTTCCTAGGAAAATATCTAATCCTAAAAGTCCCCTTATTTATCTTCAAATCATTGGTAATGAGCCTTGCAAGGTTCTTCTAAATTTAGGGTTTGGTGTTGATCTAATTTTCCATGAGATGTATAAAGCTTGGAACCTACCTACACTCAAGAAGAGCAACATCTATCTCAAGTTTACTAATTAGTACATCACTATTCCCTTGGGACTAGTGCAAGATATTATGACCATCATTTATGGGTGGTCCAAACTTGCCCATTTTTGGTGATCCAAGTGAATAATTATAAAGGGGACTTTCCAATCATCATGAGAAGGGCTTGGTTGAGCACTATTGATGCATGATTGGGCATCCAAGATCTTTTCCTCAACTCTAAAGAAAATGCATTTAGAAAGATTGAGAGGAAGAAAGTTCCATGCATCATGTACAATGATACAGGTTGCAACTATGTGCAAAACCTATGAACCGTTAATAGTGTATCTATCAAATCATGAAGTTAGTATGATGATATATCTGAAATTCAAAGGTACTTATATGTAGCAACCACAAAGTAGGAGGACACCCAGTGGCTAACATTTGATCCTAAGAGTAGCTCAACCCTTTGCATGGAACCTGCTAAGAGTCTATCATGTGCCTACATGGAAGGCATGGATGAATTGAAGTAAGTTCATCACCAACTCTCCATTGATGAAATTGATGATACCAATTGGGAAGAGTTGGAAATTCCTAAAAATTTTAAACAAAAGCCCCTTACATTGAAAATCCTACTTTCTAGCATGGAATATGCATTCTTGAAAAATGAGAAGCTGGTAATAATCAATGAAAATCTTACTTCTGAACAAAAGGAGATGCCACTAAAAGTGGTCAATAGATGGCAAATAGCCTTTTCTTGGTCATATCCTGAACTCATAAGGATTGATCCTAGGATATGTCAGCATTGTATCTACACTAATTTGACCATGAAGCTAAAGAGGCAGCCACAGTGGTAGTTGAACCCAAAATTAAAGCATATTTCAAAGAGGAAATCGAACAACTCCTCAAGGCAAGGTTTATCTACCCCATTGTAGATAACAAGTGGATTAGCTCACTGGTGATAGTACCAAAGAAAGGTGGCAAGTGATGGGTTTGTATTAATTTCATGATATTGAACATGGTAACATTCAAAGATCACTTCCCATTACCATTTGTGAATTAGATGTTGGACACCATTTCTAAGCATTTCTACTTTAGCATTCTGGATGGTTATAGTGGTTATAACCAAATTCAGATTACACCAGGAGACCAAGCCAAAATAAAATTCATGATTCCTTGGGAGAATTTTACATAATAAAAGATGTTATTTGGCCAATGCAATGCCCTGACCACATTCCAACACCTAGTCTTAGGTATTTTTTAGCAACAGATCAATGGTAGGATGGAACTCTTCATAGATGACTTCTCCGCCTATGGGGCTACATTTGAGCAAGTCCTAGACCATCTTGAGCAAATGCTAAAAAGATGTGTGAAGAAAAATCTTCAACTCAATTGGTAGAAGAGCCATTTTCTGGTCTAGGAGGGCATTGTACTAGGGCACAAAATCTCACAAGCAAGGATTGATGTAGACCCTAAAAATATTAGTATCATCTAAGGGATTTCCCATCAACCAAGAATTGTAAAATATGTTTGGTCATTCCTTGACACACTAGTTACTATCAAAGATTCATGGAGAATTTCTCTAAGATCCCAAAACCATTGGTTGAGGTAACAAAGAAAGATGCTTCATTTATTTGGACCAAGAAATGTGAAAATGCAATCCAATAGCTGAAGAAGAAACTAGTAGAAACTCTAATTCTATTAGCACCAGATTGATCTAGACCATTCCATGTCATAACGGATGCATCAAATTATGCCTTGGAGATTGCGCTTACATAGTTGGATGATCAGATATGTCCTTATTACATCCACTACATAAGTCAAAGCATTGTGTGTGCATAGCTAAACTACACCACCATAGAAAAAGAATTAATGGCAGTGGTGTTTGCCTTAAAGAAATTCAGGCACTATGTGCTTGGATACAAGGTGTTCATGCACATGGACAATAGTGCAATTTGCTTCCTGATGAATAATCCAATGATGAGCCCCTATCTCATATGATGGTTGGTGATCTTACATGAATTTAATCTTACGATGATAGATCAAAAGGGAACTAAGAATGTGGTCACTGACTACTTGTCTTAGTTGAGATGGGATAAGAAAGAGGAGGAAAGGCCATTGTATGATTAGTTTCCTAATGAAATTCTCTTTTCCAAGGCTATAGCTAAGTAATTTCCCATTGAGCCTAAATGGTACAATGGCATTCTCACCTATCTTCTCACTTAAGATAAGCCACAAGAGCTAGACCACATGAAGAAACAATAGTTTCTTCACAAGGTGAAACACTTCATGGAGATCAATGGGCATCTCTACAAGGTGTGTGCTGATGGCCTAGTTCATTGGTGTGTCCTTGATGTTGATCAACTACACATTCTCCAAGACACTCATGAGGGTTCTTGTGGGGGCCACTATATATGATGATGCATGGTCATTAAGATCCTGATGGTAGGATATTACTGGCCATTACTTTTAGGGATTCTCACTAATTTATCAGCTCATGTGAACATTGCCAACATGATGGTGGAATGACCACTTGTATGGAGGATCCTTAGCAGTGGATCCAACAACTGGAGTCCTTCAACATCTAAGGCATTAACTTCATGGGTCCCATCAAGACCATGTCAATTGGAAAGGCATGCATCATAGTCATTTTCAACTATTGTACAAAATGGGTAGAAGTAATAGTCATCTTTGACTACACATCTTCTACTATTGCTCAGTTTGTACAAAAAAAATGTTGTAAATAGCTTTGGTATGGCATGTGCATTGATTTCTAATAATAAAATCCACTTTACAAGCACTACCTTTCAGAAGCTCATGCAATTCTTGGGGGTTGAGCATAAATTAACAACACCTTATCATCCCCAAGCCAACGGTCAGGCTAAGGATACAAATAGGGAAATCACTAAGATCTTAATGAGAATAAATTGCAAATATAGGAGATACTAGAGCATGAAACTCAATGATGCCATCTAGGCCTACCACTTTATCTAGAAACTTCCTTTATGTTACTCTTCCTATGAGCTAATGTATGGAAAATTACCAATTCTTCCTATTCAATCCAAGCTTTGTACACTTTCAATAGCCTATGTCCTTGACCTTGACTGAAGTCTAGCACAAAAAGAAATATTAATGAATCTCAACCTACTAGATGAAAATTTATTAGTGGCCCTATCATTTAATGAGTTTCACAAGGCATTTAACAAAAAAAATCCATGAACTTAGCATTAGCAAAGTCAAATTTTAACTAGGAGAGAAGGTCCTATACTATAACCCCACACATGTGCCACAACAAACCAAGTTCCAAACACTATGAAAAGGCCTTTATATTATTTTTGAAACCTTTCCTTGTGAGACCATGTTGATCTACAAACCTAAGAGCCCAAATAAGAAACAACTAGTCAACATGCAACAAATTAAACCTTTCCATGAGTATAAGGAAGCCAGTGATCACAACACCTCCTTGGATGGACAACCACACTCAAATTTTCAAATCTCCTCCTTTCAACTTAGTCATGGGGAAGATGGCATCGATGCTAATCATATAAATGGCTCCTAATTATTTTCTATTTTTTGTTTTACACATTTTTTTTACATTGTTATTTTTACATCCTTTTTTCCTTTATACTTTTTACTATTTTACATCATTTTTATTGTTTTGCAACATTGTTAATATGTTTTATTCTTCTTGACTATTTTACAATTTCTTATATATATATTTTTTATTTTGGTATGATTTTCATATTATGTTCTAATACTAACATGCCTTATTGCCAACAGGGTATAGTGCAGTTTACTTCATGTGGGCATGTGCTATCTAGTTACTTGATTGTTAGTGTCTAGATTCTAGCTTTCAATTTTGTTATTGATCATTAAGACATGGTTTCTTTTTTATGAAATAGGCAGTGAGTTCATGTCATCCACCCATCCACAAACTCTATGGTATTTCTAATTTTGGAAGTATGAGGTCACATTCCATAACAAAGCTTTAACAAACCTGTGACCTTGGAAGTTTCTAGACTTGAAAAGGATTCAAGGGCTTGAATAAGGTGTGACTCTAAGGGGACTCAATACTCTTTATACCATTCTACTTACTTGGATGCATGAGTGTTTTCATGGATTTCTTACCGTTCCATCTTGACCAATAATAAGAAGTTGAACAAGTCTTTACATGGTGTGGTTCCCACCAAAAAAATGATGGGAATTCAAAGCACACCCCTTAGATAAAATACCAAGATATAAGCATTGGTTATGGGACTCAAAAGCTATGTTACTCAGGCCTAAAGGTTCCCTCTAACTAAGGCCCTTTCTCACTTTCTGCTTCTCTTTTCTCCTCCATAAGGAATGGTGTTTGATTTATGGGAGCACTCTTATGTCTCAAGGGGATGGACCAGTCTTAAAGTGATGATGTCAAGTCACTGAGCATGGTTGGTTTTGTTGTAAACTAAGGATGGATTTCATTAGGTCATTTAACCATAAAATTTGTGAATGACTTCATGTGACATTAATCTAGAACTCCATTTCACTTTTTTTCTCTCATCTATCTATGCTTTCCATGCCTCACCTCATTATCAATGTTCATGCCCTTGTTTGATGTCTTGATTTGATGTGTCAAAGTTCTTAGGTAGTTTCTTCTGGGTTTTTTACTTGATTAATCACATTGTTTCATCTGCTTTGACATTTCTTAACATCGAAGCATTGATGTCAAGTATCCAACATTAGTACCCAAATGCAACATTGAGTATCCAATGTTGAGGGGTATACATTGGCCTATAAATATAGTGCCTAGGCTCTTGATGTGGGAGGAGATTTTGTTAGTTTTTAGTCAAAGTAGTGAAGCTCTTATAGTTTATTTTCCTTAGAGTTAGAATATTTTCTAAGTGGCTGTAGAAGAAGTCTAAGTGTATATGATTCTTTTTTCAAACATTGATGTACCTGAGCATAGTAGTGTGATGGGAATAAAAACGAAATTTTTTGACAATCCTTGCAGCACTAAGAATAGGTTAACGGTTTCTTTAATGCACTTTACTTTAATGCATTTAAATTGAGCAATCTATTCTCAGTTGTTAATAAACACAAGCATGACCACTTTGAACATACATATAGTACTTGGCAACCAAGCAATGCTTAATGTTTGATAGCCCAACAACACTATATGTGTTCAGGATGTGTCTAGGAAAGTGGGGTAGTTACTTGTGTTAGGCTAGTTAGGTAGTAAATAAATTAGAACTTAAATTACTCTACCCTTCACTCTTTTTGTAGGAGATTAAACTTCTAAAACATAAAATCAGAAAAAATCATGTACCTTAGTTACACTTAAACCATACACTTGAGCCTCACAAGTGTAGTTGGAAAGACAATGAATGTTCTTAATGCCCATTTCACTTCCTAGAAGAACTAATGCACTAAAAAACTATAGGTCCATAGAATTTAATTGGATCATGTGTGAATGCTTGTGATTCATATGGTTGGACATAGGAGTACCTCACCACTCATCATTGGTGCCATTGCTAGGGACCTTTTGGTTGTTTTGTGCACTATTTAGGACCTAGTAAAATGTACTTAAATCATTGGAATGAACCTTAGAGTCATATCATATCTTAAGATTACTACAACAATATTTAGAAGCAAACTATGATTTTTATTTTTCTAACATAAAATATCTTCTTCTCAATTGAGTAATTCTTCACCCAAATCTGATAGAGCTTATTAGCCAGTGCCTCAATAATATTAAATTGTATATGCTCATCCTGATGAGTATGTACCAAATTTCACCTTCATCCTATATTAGGATGAACAACTATGGTGACATGACATGGAGAGCAACATTATATTACTATCTAATCGATCCATTCTTCAAATGCTTCAAAAAATGCTTATACAATCAGGTCTCTAGGAACATCATACTACTTATATTGTGCAAGATACTAACACCAGAGATTATCATCCCACTGAAGCACAACATCTAAGGGATCGAAAGCTAGAACAATGCAATGAATTTGTGAAGGGAAAAGGAATTAATTATTCTCCATTCTTGCTATACAAAAATATGATTGGAAAACCCTTCTCTGGAGATTTTCCATTTAGTGAAGTTCCTCTCTTTGACTTTGGTGAAAGAGGTCAAAACTAGAACTTGCAGTCCATAGTGCACAATCCCAATTCTAGTAAGAATGGATCTAATGACAAAGAAGGATCCAGAGGGGTAAGTTAAGGTAGGGATGCTGACAAAAAATAAGATCATGATCATGGTTGCGATCATTGAAGAAGTGGTAGCAAGCATCATGATGGTACTAGTCCTCCTTCCTCTTCCTCTTCACCATCATCATCTTCTTCTTCTGGCTTTGACCATGATCATAGAAGGTGAGACTATGATGGAGGTGACCAAAATGACTGATGGGCCCAAAATGATCAAAGAGACCTTTGGGAAAGGCAAGATCAAGGATGAAAACATTCAAGAGAAGCACATCACCATGAATGAAGGGGTAGTAAAGGGCATCGTAGGCACTATGATCAAGGCCTCGATGAGCCTTTTCTTGCTACTTGAAGTATGCTTAATATTGCAAAGGTAGTACAAATTCCAACAAGACATGTAAAGGATAGTCGGATCAAAAGGCTAGACATAAACAATATTCCTCGATTCAAAAGGGGATATAACTTTGATCTATAGAACCATCTCCAAGATTTTCAAGATGCATGTACCTTGCAAAACATAGAGAATGGAGTGGCAAAAACTTAAGTTGTTCCCAAGGATAGTCAATAAAGAATTAGAGAATTGGTACCAGTCGTTAGAGCCAAAATCTATCAGACGATGGAGTACCATACATGAATTGTTTAATGATAAATATCAAACATACTCCAGAGTGTCCAACTTGGGAAGGTAAATCCAAGGATGGAAACAAGGAACACACAGACCTTTGGATGTTGCCATTAGCTGATACTCTTCCTTAATGTACAAATGTCTTGGCCATGGTTATTCTCAACTAGATCAACTTCGCCATATAGTAGATGGGCTTCAATAAGAAATGAGGAGAACCCTTAGTGTCTTTACCTAGGGGAAACTATTAGAATTAAGTGTCTGTTAGATACAAAGATTAATCAAGCAGGTAGCTAAAGAGGAGGATGAATTAAGAAAAAGAGAAAGTACATAAGAATATAACTATGATCCTTCCATTTGTATGAGGGAAGCTCAATTCTATGACAATGAGAACAATTCACATCTGATTTGGTGGTGAATAGGAAAAACTTTCCACTCAAAAAATTTTAATTTGAAATTACAACCAATGTTGATTAGTTATGGGACTCCATGGATAGCAGATTTCAAGCTATCCTAGAAATTGCTGAAGAGTCCAAAGAATAAGGTAGTGATCATGAGCGTAGGAAGCACAAGAAAGTTGAACGTGCTTATCAAAAAGGTAAAGGCAAGATTACTATAATATAAGAAGTTGCATAAAGTGAATCAAATGATGATGGTGGATGTGACATCTACCAATATGTACATCCTATGGGATGTTACCCCATTGTGTCACACTTACAAGAGTCTGAAGTGTATGCTTTAAATTCATGACTAACACAAAGGTAAACATCTAGAAGATTACCTTATCCTCAAGGTAATTTTAGGTAGTTCCACCAAAAACAACAATATTATCTAAGTGGAGCTCCATCGAAACCATATGAGTAATATTAGTAGTGGCAGCAACCACCATCATGGGCACTAGCACCACCAAAGTAGTAATACCCTTATCAATAGCCTGATTCATGTGGTTACTACGTTCAGCAACCCCTATCTCCACGTGACTTCTTTAGTCACATCTCTACTTTCCAACCTCACTAGCATCCTTCTAATTATTATCAAACTTATTCTCCACATGAAAGAAGGGATACCACCTCTTACCCCTATCTCCCTCCTATCCTTGCACATGTTCCTCCTCTACCTGCACAACTACCACCTACTCCACCTATGTAGAGTGAACTACCAACTCAACTGCAACAATGAAATGCTACTAGGACTATTAATCTACAATCAAATTATTAACCAAGTGGGTTGAATGCTCAATCAAATAAAAGACCTTTTTTTCAACCTCACAGTCCACCTAAGCCCTCAAATACACTCGTGGTTGACCACCATGCCCTTGCATCATCCTCTATATCAAATACCTTTGAGTCTCCTTCAAATCAAAATCTGCCTAGGATCCATACCATCATGCTTACTCATACTATATCTAATTGGATCCATGGTGAAATCCTTCCTAGAAAATTAGCCAATCCTGGAAGTCCTCTAATTTATTTGCAAATTGTTGGGAATGAACCATGCAAGGCTCTTCTTGATTCAGGTTTTGGTGTCAATTTAATTTCTCATGAGATGTACACTACATGGAACCTACCTCCTCTTAAGAAGAGCAATATTAGATAAGAATTGGTAAACCAGTCCATCACTATTCCATTAGAACTAGTGGAAGACATTATAACCACTATCTCTGGGTGGTCTTATCCTACTGATTTTCTAGTGATCAAGGTGAAGAATTACAAAGGGGATTTTATAGTCATCATGGAAAGAGCATGGCTTAGCACCATTGATGCAAGAATGGGCATTAGAGATCTTTCCCTAGAAATATATAAAGAAAATGCATTCGGAAAGATTGAGAAGAAGAGAGATCCATGCATCATGTATAGCGATATAGGGTGCAATTGTGTGTAGAACCATTGGGCTATAAAGCAAGCATCTATCTCTACATGCAAGTAGTGTGCACTATAAGTAGAAATCCAAAGGTGTCTGTATGCCGTAGCCACAAAATAGGAGGGAACCTAGTGGCTAACTGCTGATTTTAAAAGTAGCATACTTTGCATGGAACTGATTGAGAGCCTAACATGTACATATGTCACAAGAATGGATGAAGTAGACCAAGTTCATCACTAGCTCTTTGATTATACAAATGATGATACTCACTAGGGAGAGTTGGAAATTCCTAAAATTTCAAGTAAGAGCCCCTTGAACTAAAAATGCTATTGGCCAAAATGGAATATGTGTTTTTGAAAAATGAAAAATAGATCATAATTAATGAAAATCTTTCTTCAAAGCAAAAAATGATTTTATTGAAGGTAATTGAAAAATGTTCAGCAACATTTGCTTGGTCATATCTTAAACTCATAGAAATTGATCCTAGGATATGCCAACATTGCATCTATACTGATCTGGCCATGAAGCCAAAACAATAATCATCAGGACGATTGAATCCCAAACTAAAGCAAATCTTCAAGAAGGAAATCGAACAACTCCTCAAGGCTAGGTTCATTTATCCCATTGCAAATAGTGAGTGGGTTAGTCCACTCATGATTGTGCCAAAGAAAGGAGGTAAGTGGTGGGTCTGTATCAATTTTTGGTTGCTAAATATGGCAACATACAAGGACTATTTTCCATTGTTATTTGTTGACTAGGTGCTAAACAAAATATCTAGGCATTGCTGCTACAATTTCCTAGATGGTTATAGTGGCTATAACCAAATTCAAATTGCACCAAAAGACTAAGCAAGACAACATTCATAAGTCCTTGGGGGATTTTTACATATTGAAAGATGTCATTTGGTCTATGAAATGCTCCTACTACATTTCAATGCCTATTTTTGAACATTTTTCAATAGTAGATCAGTAGTGGTGTTGAGGTCTTCATGGATGACTTCTCCACTTATGGAGCTACATTTGAACAAGCCCTAGACCACCTTGAGCAACTACTAAAATGATGTGTTGAAACCAACTTGTGGCTCAATTGGTAAAAAAAAGTCACCTAATGGTCCAAGAAGGCATTGTATTGGGGCATAGAATATCACAAGAATTGAGGTAGACCCTGAAAGAATAAGGATCATCCAAGGAATAACCCACCAACTAGAAACTATCAAAGATGTTCAATCATTCCTTGAACATACTAGCTACTACCGATGATTCATAGAAAATTTTTCTATGATTGAAAAATCATTAATGAAGCTAACAAAGAAAGATGCTCCCTTTGTTTGGACTATGAACTGTGAAAAAGCATTCCAACAGCTGAAAGAGAAACTTGGAAAAAATCCAATCCTACAAGCACTTGATTGGTCTAGGCCATTTCATATCATGACAAATGCATCAAATTATGCCTTGGGAGTCATGCTTACATAGTTAGATAACAAGAAACATCCATCCTACATCCACTATGCTAGCCAAAGCATTATGGGTGCATAACTAAACTACACAACTACAAAAAAAGAGTTGATGGCAATGGTGTTTGCTCTAGAAAATTTTAAGCATTATGTGGTTGAATATGAGGTGTTTGTGCACATACATCATGGTGCCATCTGCTTCCTAATGAACAAGCCAATGGTGAGCCCCCATGTCATACGATGGCTAGTGATCTTCTAGGAATTTGATCTTACAATAGTAGATCAAAAGGACATTGAGAATGTGATCGGTAGTCACTTGTCTCAGTTGTTATGAGACAAAAAAGAGGAAGAAAATTCATTATTTGATATGTTTCCTGATGAACTCCTCTTTGTTGGGGCTATAACTAAACAATTTCCTAATGAGTCTAAATGGTATGATGACATTCTCACCTATCTTATTACTCAAGAGATGCCATAGGGGTCAGACCACTAGAAGAAATAGCAGTTTCTTCATGAGGTAAAACACTTCATGGAGATCAACAAACACTTCTACAAGGTGTGGGTCGATGGCCTAGGTCATTGGTTTGTCCTTGACGTTGATCAACTGTGATTCTCATGAAGGTCCTTATGGAGGACACTATGCTAGGAGATGCACAGCCATTAAAATCCTAATGGTAGGGTACTATTAGCCAGCAATCTTCAAGGATGCTCACCATTACATCCACTGCTGTGAATAATACCAACGAGATGGTAGAATGACTACTCAAATGAAGGAGCCTCAACAATGGATTCAACCACTAAAATTCTTCGACATCTGGCACATTGATTTTATCAGTCACATCATGCCCATGTCAAATGAAAAGTGTACATCCTAGTCATTATTAACTATTGTACAAAACGGGCAGAAGTAGCAACCATCATCGACTATACATCTTCTACTATTGCTTAGTTTGTACAACAAAATGTTGTAAATAGATTTGGTGTGCCACATGCATTAATTTCTAATAATGGAACTCACTTGACAAGAACTACTTTTCAGAAGCTCATGCAACACTTGGGGGTTGAACATAAACTCACAAAACCCTACCATCCCCAAGTTAATGGTCAAGCTGAGGTTACCAATAGGGAAATCACAAGGATTCTAATAAGAACTATTAACAAGTATAGGAAAGACTAGAGCACAAAACTCAACGATGCCCTTTGGGCCTACTACTCAACATGGAAACTTTCTATAAGCTATTCTCCCTGTGAGCTTCTATATGGAAAATTACCAACACTTACTATAAACTCCTAACTTTGTACACTTTCAACAGCTTGTAACCTTGACCTTGACTTGAGTCTAGGATAAAAAGAAAAACTAATGAATCTCAACCTGCTAGAAAAAAAACAATTGGTAGCCCTATCATCTAATAAGTTACACAAGGCCTATAATAAAAAGTGTCATGACATTAGAATCAGAAAAGTCAAATTTCAACCAAAAGATAAGGTTTTGATGAGTGGCGAGGTACCCCTACACTCAACCATATGAATACGAGCGTTACATGCATGATCTGGTCGAACTCCGCAGACTAAGTGCCTACACACCTTATGGAACACCTAAGGCTAATCAATCATTGTCCTCCCAAACTCACTTGTATTTTTCATAGTTGTATGGTTAAGTGAGTCTAAGGTATGTGATTTTTATATCTTTTCTCTTTTATCGCCTATGCTAATGAGGGAAAGGGTGAAGATACTAAGTAACTAACTTTAACTAACTAAGTCTTAATTATCCTAGCATCAGTATCCATTCCCACTTGCCATTTCACACC
>MNCI01002989.1:0-58237 GCA_015680685.1 Gnetum montanum
CTCGGTCGGTATTTCCAGCTGCCGACGTTTTCCGTCGTTACAACGGGAGGCCTGTTTCAAGCCATATATAGACTTCTTAAGCTTGCATACCAATTTCTCACCATCATTAGAGGAGAATCCTTTAGGTTGTTTCATATAAACCTCTTCCTCTAGATCACCATTAAGGAATGCTGTTTTCACATCCATTTGATGTAGTTCAAAATCAAAGTGATCTACCAATGTCATGATCACACGAAGGGAGTCCTTTTTAGATACAGGAGAAAAGGTCTCCATGTAATCTATTCCCTCCTGCTGAGTGAACCCTTTGGCAACAAGTCTAGCCTTATATCTTTCAATGTTGCCCAAGGAGTCTCTTTTAGTCTTGAAGACCCATTTGGATCCTATGGCTTTAACACCATTGGGCAACTTGACAAGATCCCAGACTCCATTAGTGGACATAGAGTTCATCTCATCTTTCATGGCATCATACCATAAGTCGGATTCCTTACAACTCATGGCTTGTGAAAACGTGTCAGGATCATTTTCGGCTCCTATGTTGTAGTCAGATTCCTGTAGATACACTATATAGTCACTAGGAATCGCTGATCGCTTTATTCTAGTAGATCGTCTTAATGTTGGTTCATCAGGCTCCTGAGGGGCAAGATGATCAACGGGCTGTTCAACAGGAACTGGTATCTGTTGTTCAGCTGGATCTACTATGTCTTGACCAGCAGTTTGTGGAACTTCAACGACTGGTGGATGTACATCACGTATTTGTACTGTAGGCGTGTTGTGTACAACAATCAATCGAGTACTTGAAGTAGAGGGTTGAGCATCCGCATGATCAGTCGCTGGAATTTCGTTCCAGGAATGATGACTCCCACTAATCAAGTCATTCTCAAGAAATTTAGCATTCCTTGATTCCACAAACCTAGTAGTATGTGATGGACAATAAAATCTGTATCCCTTAGACCGTTCGGCATATCCAACGAAATACCCACTTATGGTCCTAGGGTCTAGCTTCTTCTCTTGTGGATTATAGACTCTTACCTCAGACGGGCATCCCCAAATGCGTATATGTCGCAAACTCGGTTTCCAACCTTTCCACAATTCAAATGGTGTCTTAGAGACAGCCTTGGTTGGAACTCGGTTTAATATATACACTGCCGTCTTAAGGGCTTCATTCCACAAAGACTTAGGAAGCTTGGAGCTGCTAAGCATACTCCGCACCATGTCCAATAATGTTCGGTTTCTTCTTTCTGCCACACCATTTTGGTCCGGAGAACCAGGCATAGTGTATTGGGCAACAATCCCATGCTCTTGAAGAAACTTAGCAAAGGGACCAGGTGCTTGTCCATCATCAGTGTATCTACCATAGTATTCACCACCTCTATCAGACCTCACTATCTTTATTTGCTTACCGCATTGTTTCTCTACTTCAGCCTTAAATACCTTAAAGGCATCTAAAGCTTCATTTTTGTGATGAAGCAAGTAGAGATACATGTATCGTGAGTAGTCATCAATAAAGGTAATGAAATACCGTTGATCATATGCATCCATATCTGGACTACAAATATCCGTATGTATGATTTCTAATATGGCAGAACTCCTCTTGGCACCTTTCTTTGACACATTGGTCTGCTTTCCCTTTATGCAGTTTACACAAGTGTCAAAGTCAGTAAAATCAAGAGTACTAAGTACTCCATCAGTTACCAAGCGCTTGATTCTCTCAATGGAGATATGGCCTAATCTACGATGCCATAACATAGAGGATTCCTCATTCATAACACATCGCTTAATGCCAGCATGAACATGCATAGAAGTGTAAGAAGTGTCGTTTTGTAAATTAAGTTGAAAAAGACCATCTGTTAATGTACCATTTCCAACTATTTCAGATCTATAAGATAAACTGAACATAGTATCTGAAAAGTTAAAGGAAAATCCCAATGATACAAGCCTTGATACAGAAATTAAATTCCTTGAAAAACAAGGAATGTAAAATGTCCTTTCCAAATCCAAAACAAAACCACTACTTAAAACTAATTTGCATGTGCCAATCGCTTCCACATGTGAGCGCATCTTGTTGCCCGAATAGATGCATGACTCACTTCCTACTGGCTTCCTTAGGTTTGCTAATCCCTGCAAGGAATTAGTAACATGGATTGTAGAACCGGAGTCAATCCACCATGTGTTATGACTAACATCAACCATATTAGATTCAAAACAAACAAATGAGGATTGAGTACCTTTCTTTTCAAGCCATCTCTGATGTTTAAGGCAATCTTTCTTTATGTGCCCTTTCTTTTTACAGAAAAAGCATCTAGATTCCTTCTTGATATCAGCTTGTGGAGGGATTTTTCCCTTCCCTTTAGTGTTGACTTGTTTTGTATTCTTTCCTTGCATGGCCAGATGCACACTTTCCTTCGCTTCCATGGCAAGTCTACCCTCTTCTTGCACACACATGGTCATCAATTCATTAATTGACCATTTGTCCTTATGTGTGTTGTAAGAAATCTTAAAGGGTCCATACTGCGGTGGGAGCGTGTTTAGGATGTAGTGCACAAGGAAAGATTCAGACATCTCAACCTCAAGTGTTTTTAGTTGAGCCGCTATGTCCCTCATGTGCATGATGTGCTCACGCACACCACCAATTCCAGTGAGCTTCATGGATGAGAACTTCATTATCAAGGTGCTGGCCAACGCTTTGTCTGATGTTTCAAATTGTTCATCAATAGCTTTTAACAAAGCGCGCACATTGTTATACTGTTCCAATGATCCACGTATACCAGCCGAGATCTTGGTTTTTATGAACATTACGCAGAGACGATTAGATCGCTCCCATTTATCATAAAGACCAATATCATCTGGATGGCTGGTTGCATTAACCGCAGGTGGTTCATCCTTACGGATAGCATAATCAATGTCCATCCATCCTAAATGAAGGAGAATTCTCTCCTTCCACACCTTGTAATTATCACCCATCAATTCAGGAATGTCACATTTAAAGTCAGAGTAATTTACAGGTTGCATAGCTGCAACATAAACATGCTTATGTCACTAAATTTTAGGCTATAAACTGTAGGACATGTGTACCAATGTAAACATGCAAAAATATGAATCACATGACATAAAATTGCCTGTGGGCTAAATTTTAATTCAAACAGACTCATATATCCTTATGATGAAGCTATTAAACTATATTCCTTTTCTTAATCCCTGTGGGCAAATTAAGAAAAATAATTCAATACTTCACCCTGATTAATCACTGTAAATATAATGGAAATTCATGTGGGACAAAATCTATCATATGACAGATGATTAATCACAATACTATATATGTGATGAAATACCTTAGGGCACATTTACCAATGTAAAACATGCAAGATATGAATCAAATGACATAAAATTGCCTGTGGGCTAAATTTTAATTCAAATAGATCCATATATCCTTATGAGGAAACTATTGAATTATATGCCTTTTCTTAATCCCTGTGGGCAAATTAAGAAAAATAATTCAACATTCATCCTGATTGACCACATTAAATATAATAGAAATTCCTGTGGGATAAAGTCTATTATATTACATGTGATTAATCACAATTACTTATGTGATCCAAAACTCTTAATTTATAATTTTGTATAATCAAAGATGCTGTGGCCACTCTATGACTATACAAATTATAAGGATCACTAGTAAATGATGCAAAAATTTTCTTTCTTGTTATACATACGATTACATTATGCATCAAAATCAATATTGACAAAATGCAATTAAATTCTAAGCAAGCATGAAAAAACCTACAATCATTTCTTGCTTGAAAAACACCAAAACATGAGTCCATAATTGCCATTTTTCAAAACAACAATGGAATATATATCTATATATATATTTTCTTCCACATGAATCATTTAAATCAATGCATCCTTATTTCGAAAAATGGTAGTATTAAAAACTGCCATTCCAAATGCCAAAATTACTCACCCATGTGAGCAAATTAAATATTTCAAAGGCCATCAGTTTAAATTCAAATGTCCAAAATTGCAGTAAAATTCCTTTTTCATGTCAAAGGATATTTCAAAATACCAAGGCATCACTTATCGGTATGTTCAAAATTATGGCAAGCAAAATCGCAGCAGAAATACAAAGGTTCTGTTAAATTTTGACAGTCGCTTACAGAAATAGCAACAACAATATTCAATCCTTTACTCTTCCTACAGCACCCATTGCCTCAATCGGATAGACTGCCCGAGATAGCACCATTCTCTCAGGGTAGCAGATCCATGGCCAGAAGAAAACATAAGGCCAGCATGAAAAATCAAGGATCCAAACGCTGAAGCACTCATTCTAATTGGGCTAAAGGGGCACCATAAATCGAGGTTCCAGATCTCACTAGATCTACTAACATCATAAAAATATGCAGACAAAAATTGTAGAAACCCCGAAATGCATAGACAAAAATCGCAGAAATTTGCAGACAGAAACAATGCAGCAAAACCCAGAAAACCAAAACTAAGCATCAAGGCAGAGATTAAACCTCGCTTCGATATCAAATGTAAATAATCGTACGTGCATCAAAAACCGGATTGCATAAGTAGAAGCATGTAAAAACAGATCTCTTAATCTACAAATGTGCATGAAACAAAAATGCACAAATCAATTTTGAAAAACAGATCGAACTGACCTCCAGCCATTGATGCCATTGATGCCTGAATGTTCCGGATCTTCTTTCACACGGGCACTCTACGGTGATGGTGTATGCAGACTGTAAGCGACTGTGAAAGGGACCTGAACTGCTACACTACAATTGATTCCCCGTGCCTTGTTCTCCCATCAAGAACCCAAAAGGCCTTGGAATCAGTTACCATTTATTAGAAAAATATGAGACCATTACAAGATAACAATGAATAAATTTGAACAGATGGATTGCAACGAGTTGTCACCATATGTTGCAATCGATGACAATCGTTTCCACACGTTGCTTGCCAAGGATAGCAACGTAAGCTGTCAATGGATAGCAACGAAAACTATCATGTTGCTGTCCAAAGCTATCACATTGTTACATCCAAATCAAGTGTCTTACCACTAGATTAACACCTCATTACTAGATTGAATCTTATTTAGACTATTAATTTTAAATGAAGCTTGATGAGCGACTAGATACCCCTTACATCCAATCATATGAATCACAAGCGTTCACACATGATCTGATCAAATTCCATGGATGGGACTAGTTGTGCATCTAGATCATTAAGTCTAGATCATAGTTTGCTATCTTCCCAATTGGACTAGTGGTAGCTTTGTCATGTATGTTTTAGTCCAGAGTGAGGCATATGATTCTTGATGTTGTTCAACCCTAAGCTACTCCTAATGATAATAAAGAAATTAATTGTTTAATCTAATTAACAATGAAAAGTAAATTCTAACTAGCCCATGTGTAATGAGTATCTGTTCCTAACCTTTTGTACATGCCTCAGACTTTATGCAACTATTGTTGGGATTACCAAGCGTACCGTTACTGGGCGTACCAAATAATAATACTACTGGGTTACCAAGTCATTACACTTAAGTGCTCATGATTAGTCATACTCATTTCACTTAATGATAGAAAATGGTAAAGAGTAATAAATGATAAACATTAACTAAGAAAAATAGTAAGCATTTAAGTAATTAAAAATAATAATAAAGCTAAGTGGATGTTGCAATGATGGGAGTAATCTTGATCTTTATTTCCTAACATGTAACATGTTCAAGTATATCACACTTGAATAAGGATTTTGTACAATCACTTAAGATCACACTATAGGCATGCACTAAAAACTAAGAAAATCTATCAAAATCTATGAATTTATCTATCTCTATCCCAACTTTGCACCCAAGTGTTGTATTTATAGGTTAGCATGGAAGGGGCAATATCGGATCCTCAACATTGAAGGTTATGCCCCAATATTGGATATCCAACATCGTAGATCCGATATTGGGGCCTTGCAAAACATGGCTCATTATACCCCCATGATTGACACGACTGAATGAAAACTCATCTTCAAGTTAAACAAAAATGAGGAATAATTTATTTACAAAGTATTGGAAAGGTATGGGATTATTAACTGACTTAAATAAGCACACAAATTGACTGTTTCATGTTGCAGTGATGTTTTACAAAAAATGGACACCATGACAAAAAAACAAAACAAAAAAATTACTAAAGCTCATGTAGTTCTTGGAGGCGGTGGTTCTTCCATGGGTCACTTCCCCTTGTCATTAGGGTTTTGGAGTTTATAGTGATTTAGGAGTGTTGCAACTTCTCCTCCTCTATTCTTGGGTCATGTACCATTGAGGTTGATGAGTTGATGTGTGTTGGAACTGGTACATCCCATAGACATGACAACTACAGGAGCATTTGATTTGCTTTCACGTACCATGCTGCAAACTACCACCATTCCTCCTCGAAATTTCTAGCCTTTTCTTTTAGTTCATGGTAATCTATTAATCTTTTGGCTAGGTTTGAGGCTACATCTCTTTGCCTATGGTAGTGAGCCTTAATTTTTTCTAGTTCTAAGTTTGCCACATGGAGTTTTTGTAGAGCATTTTTCCTATTTGCAAACTCTTTTTCATATAAGGCATAAGTGGCTGCTACTTGTTGTTCCAACTCATTTTTGGGTTGACTTGCTATTAACATGGCAAGGTTAGCATAGCGAAGGTTAGCCAATGCCATGTACTCTTTCAAATTTCAATTTGCAAGTCCTTGTTCTTCACTTCCGCTTGGTGGAATAGGGCATAACTATCTAAGATAGGTTGCCAACTAGGATTTTGCACTAACATGGAACTAATGAAGGCCTTTGCCATTTGGATTTCTTTTTCATTAATCTGTTTATACATGTCAATTTGGTTTAGGAAGTGCTCTTTCAACTTCTCGTACTTCTTGACCTTGTTTTGCCATGCGCTTATCTCAATTGCAAATTTTTGGCATATTGCGTGGACCTCCTCCATTGAGATGATTTGGTTCTCTCTAGCTAATCTACTTATGTCCTAGTTGACCCTCACTAGTTGCTCCCTCAACTAGTGGATACTTTGTTCCAAAATATTTTTCTGTTTCTTGATAGTGGTCAACCTAGCATTATCAGCAACAAGGTACTTATTCTCCTCTTGTGTAATGGTTAGTGCCTTCACATGGGCATATGCTTATGCTTTGATAGCTAAGGCATTCCAAACTGCTTTCTCCTTTTCTTATTCAATAGCTTTATTCTATTCACTCAATTGGCCCAACTACTAAGTTCAAAATTGTTCCAATTGGTCATGCAAAATGAATTGTGAAGGATCCCTTCTTTCAACTCTCAGGACAATGAGCTCTTATTGCAATTTATGCACTTTTGCTTCTGCATGATTTGGTTTGATCTTTGCCATGACTAGTTTTCCTTTTATGGTAATGAGGTCAGATTGTACTGCAGTGACATCATTGGGGATGTTGAATAGAGTTGTCATCACTTGTCTAGTTTGTAGCAATATGTCAAACACATCCACATGGGTTGTAGGAGTTATTGAAGTCCTAGCTAACATTTGTGCATCTCTTGTTTTGGTCAAATCTATTGGGGGCATAATAGGCACATTAAAGGATTCTTTAATGTGGTTTGTGATAACCTTTGTTGTGCTTGCCACATCTTGGTGCTACATGATCATGAATGTGGCATATTCTCCCATTTCAAGCACCACTTGAAAAGATGTAGCATTTCTAAAGATCTACTATGACCACTAGGCTTATCCTCTTGATTATGAGGAAATATGCCCCCTTGATTGATCAGTAGAAATTGTAGGCCACATGACATCATTGATGACTTAGAAGAGGTTTGATTCATCCCTACTTCCCCAATTGAGAGTTTCAACTATCCTGTACAGATGGCTCATTGCAAGCCTACAATCTTGTGGTAGTGGCAATGGATCTTGTGACTCTCGTCGTTGCACTAGTTCTTGCTTGGGCTTCTTTTCTGGTTCTTGTTCTAGCTCCTTCTTTGGTTCTTGTTCTTGTTCTAGCTCCTTCTTTAGTTCTTGTTCTTGTTCATCACCAAGGTCTTTTCTTGGTGTTGTTGGTTTGAGCAACTCAAAGAAAGAAGCATTGTGAGTCATCCTGGGAACATCATTGGTGTAACCTAGGATTTTGGCGCACTTGCACAACTTTCTAATTAGGCAAGGGAATGGAAGGATCAGTTTCCTTGCTTTTCTTTCCTCAAACTGCCGTTGAATCTCCATGAAGTACAATTGGGCAAGATTAGCATTGTATTTACCCATCAAGATTGCACTTCCTCTAGCTACATAAGTTGATATTCTATTGGGCCCTTTAGTTGGGAAGAGATGGTATGTACCGATTTTGAGGTAAATCCTCTCTTCTAGAGTTAACTCATTATATATTTTGTTTTCTTTTTTTGTATGTCCACTTTAGCCATAATTTCCTAGTTTCTACGTTAGACCTTGTGGATAGATGTGCTACCTTGGCCTCACATTAGGTATATTTAGAGCCTCTACAATGGCCTTGATTGAAAAAGAAACAAAGACTCCACCAATGTTGATAGTGGTGCCTTCTTCTTTATTATGCCAAAATTGGTACATCTTATCGAGGTACCATTTCCCACTTTTAAAGAGGATGTGTCATAGAGGTGATGCTTGAAGCTAAGTTCTAACCACCTCAAGGATAGATGCCATAAATGGCTCAAAGTTCATTTTCATGATGACCATGGTCAACATCAATCACTCCTAGATAGCTTGAAGGCATTCTTGGGACAACGTGAGACGTTGTTCTTGCACTTGAGCCAATGGTTCTATGGCCTTCGCTTGGACTGACTGCCCTATAGTAGGAGCCTCTTGATGAATGCTAAACAACTAGGCCTCCTATTCTTCATGCTCAGCTAGTGGGCCTTATTCTCCTAATTGGCCTTTGCCACCTCTTTGGCATTTTCTTGCACCTTGCAAAGGTCCTTCTTGTCCACCTCTTTTTGGGGCCANATTATAAAGGTAAGATAGTTAAAAAAACTTAAGTATTTTAATGAACATTCAATCATATGTACATCAAAACCGCTAATTCTCTTGCTCAAGGGATCATAACCATCATTATAAGCAATACATAAGGGAAAAGAAGCCAATTACAAAGGGTCATAAATGAAGTTAACACTTTTTGGGCATTTTTCTTGAAATTTTTCTAAGCTAAGAGCTTAATGGAAATAAGGCCATAGGTAAGGTATAAACCTATTGAGGATAAATGAGAAACACATTAGTAACACTAAATCCCTGATTGATTGTAGATGGCCCCAAAAAGAGGTGGACAAGAAGGACCTTTGCAAGGTGCAAGAAAATGCCAAAGAGGTGGCAAAGGCCAATTAGGAGAATAAGGCCCACTAGCTGAGCATGAAGAATNAAAGTTCAAAAACCACAAAAATCAAAGTGATATGGAGCAAGATATAACATGTGGAAGTTGGTTGTGCAAAGATCTTGGTTGAAAGAGAAAAAAGCAAAAACTCCCCTAGCTTCAATTAATGATAATGAATTTTTTTGAACATTGTGGAGGTCCTATTTATAGATTTTTATGGATCCAATATTGAGTAGCCAATATCAGGGTTGAAATTTCATTTTATGAGGACATTTAGCATGGAAAATGAAGCTTTGTGATTGGTTGGAAGGTTGCATGTAAAATCCAAAGTTCTGGGGTAAGTGAGAATTCATATTTAGGCACTAGTAGTGTTAGAAGATAGAATTGTAGGCATTAAAAGCTTTGGAAGGTGTAAGAAAATGGGTATTGGATTCATGGTATAGGATAGATTGGTTATATGATAAGGAAAGGTTTTGAGTTTATCATTTATTCATTTCGAAGGTTCAAGATGGTGTGGTTCTTCTAAACAAATACAAGTTACAATAGT
This sequence comes from Gnetum montanum, assembly GCA_015680685.1. Taxonomy (NCBI): domain Eukaryota; kingdom Viridiplantae; phylum Streptophyta; class Gnetopsida; order Gnetales; family Gnetaceae; genus Gnetum; species Gnetum montanum. The sequence continues at coordinate 9,880 of MNCI01002989.1, forward strand.
TATACAAGTGGGTTAATCCCAATGTAGGCTCCTGCCCTTAATGTCCTTACATAACCACACTTAAAAATGTATGTAGGCACCAAAGGAGTTGAATGCAATGCATACATGTTAAACAAAACACACATATTAAAACCACAAATTTGAGAAAATAACTCTATCTTACATAAAACCACAAGTTATTATCATATGGACAGTGGGATGAGATGGATTTTAGAAAGGATTGTAGAAATTGAGATAGTGAGTATTCCCGCCTATCATGTGGGCGACCTGGGTTTAATCGCTGGCAATGATGCCAATGATGAGTGGCTAGGTACCTCTTAAATCCAACCATATGAATCACAAGCATTCACACATGATTCGATCAAATTCCATGGATGGGACTAGTTGTCCATCTAGATTGTTATGCCTTGATCACAGTTTGCTATCTTCCTACTTGGACTAATGGTAGCTTTGTCACGCATGGTTTAGTCCAAATTAAGGCATATGATTCTTGATGTTGTTTAGCCCTAAGCTAATCCTAAAGATAATAAAGAAATTAATTATTTAATCTAATTAACAATGGAAAGTAAAGTTAAGTGCCTCAGTACGACCACTTCGAGCATGTGCGTTGGTGATCCTAGCAATAACTAGCGTTTGGTAGCCACAGTTGCATCGGTTCAGAGTGTGTACGGTAAGTGGGAATGGATGCTGATGCTAGGTTAATTTAGACTTAGTTCATTAGTTAAAGTTAGTAATTAGTTTCTCTACCCTTCAACTCATTAGCATAGGAGATAAAACATAAAAAGACATAACAATCATCTACCTCGGACTTACTTAACCATACACCGTGACAAATACAAGTAAGTTTGGGAAGACAACGAATAATTAACCTTAAGTGTTCCATGAGGCGTGTAGGCACTTAGTATGTGGAGTTCGACCGGATCGTGCGTGTTACGCTCATATTCGTATAGTTGAGTGTAGGGATACCTCGCCACTCATCAAAAGTGTTTCTCTATGCTTGAGGTGTAGCTCTTACTCTTCTTTAGTATTCAGCTCTATGATTTGAAGTTTATCATAATCTTGTACATTAATGTTTGAAGCCTTTTTAAATTTTCTTTCTTGGGAATATGCTATTTAAATTACATTTCAAAACATATACCAATCATTGATTCGATTGAGCTACTCTACCAACACTATTAAATAACAACAAGCTTTGGAACAAATCATCTTATCTTAACTCTTAATCCATCTTCATTAATCTAGCTCTTAATTTTTTCTTAAGAGTAATTAAGATGACATGACATATAAGTAGAATCACTTCATAGAACTAATTTTTGATTTTACTAATAAGTTCTTTCAATATTTTTATTCCACTAATGTTAATGTGGTAATTGAAACTCAAATCGTTACATGAGATTGATTCTTCTTCTAGTGTTAGTTAAACTTTTGAAGTAGAAAATGTAACTAATTTTTGATTCTATAGAACCTTTTACTATGTGGCTCTTGATTAAGCTTAAATATCTCTTAATTCTCTTTTTTATTTATGGCCTATTCAGCTAGATTGGGATTAAGCATAGGTGTAAAGGTCTTAGGATTGAATTCCTAAATTAGAGCTCTTTCGCATTTTAATATAGCTTGGAGAACTAATTTACAAAACCATTTTTGAATCTATGACCTTCCTCCTTTTCTTTGAGTTGATGTAGTAAAATGGATTTTTAGCTAGCTTGTAGGGTTAATTTGTAGAATTGCTTTTCGATTCTACAAGTTGTTCTTCTATTTTGAGCTTACAAGGCCATTGAGTTCTTCTTAAATTCTCAAAAATACTTTTTTTATGCTGAGTCTAGCTGAGTTTGATTAAAAATGCATTTATCCATATGTGGAATAAACCTTAGTAGGTCCCATGTCTAAGCTTTATACATTTAGTGCTGACATGACTTATAGAACCATTTTGAAGCTCATTCACAAAACCAATTTTGGTTCTATGAACGTGTTTGATTCAAAAATTGATGTGTAGAATAATTATTGAGCTCCTTTATAGAACTAATTTTTGGTTCTACAAGTTATGTTATATTTCTTAGCTCCTTAATCTTCATTTTTCGAATATTAAAAAGTATAATAAGCATGTGCATAAATTGTATTTGTAATATCTTTTGGGCTCAATATAAAGCTCTTCTTGATTATGATGTGGCTTCTAAAACCATTTTAGCTCTTATTTGTAGAACCAAATTTTGGTTTTATGGACCTATGCTTTGTTGGTGCTAATGTGGGAGAGTCTCTCTAGAACTTCTCTATAGAATTGATTATTGGTCCTATAAGCTCATTAACATTTTTTAAAGCTAACATGGTAGACCCAAAAGTGAGCTTGCTCGTAGACCTAGATTTTGGTTTTAGAAACTTGCTATTCAAAAGAGATGACATGATAAAACCATTTTTCTGACTTCCTTACAGAACAAATTTTTGGTTCTATGAGCTACATTTCCTTTTATACTCTACCCTTAAATGGTGACATGGCTTGTACAATCATTTTAGCTTTTCCATGTAGAACCAACTTTTGATTTTATGAAGCTACTTTTTAACGCTGATATCACTTCTTTGTAGAACCAACTTATAGAACTGTTTCTTTAGTTCTAGAAAGCTATTCTATATAGAAGATAATTTGAAAGAAGTGAAAATGAGCATTTAACATCTTTTAAGAGCTTCCAATGTGGTATACCTACTAACTTGTAGAAATGAATTTTTCGTTCTACGAGCTGAACTTTTTCCTCTTCATACTAGATAATAATTACACTATACAAACACTATCATTGTTTGCAGAACCATTTTGGAGCTTACTTTTAGAGTTAATGTTTGATTCTATGAACCCATACTATCTGAGAATTGACATGGTGAAACCAATCTAGAAGCTCTTTATTGAACCACTTTTTGGTTATATGTACTTCCCCCAATTCTATGGATGAAATAACCAAGAGCTGATGTGAGTTACAAAGTTATATCAGGGCTCACTTATAGAACCAATTCATAGAACCATTTTTTGATTCTATAAATCTCTTCTAATTCTACAAAATAACATGTGATATGAAGTCAAGTAAGCCTTTAGCTATAAAGTTGAATTTACTTCATAATTCCAATCAAGCTAATGTGATTTATAAAACTAATTTGTAGAACTAAATTTTTGGTTCTACAAACATGTTCTAACTTCACAAGCTAAACTCATTCTTCCAATTATTTAGATAAAATATTTGGACTTATAATGATCCTAAAACTAATCCTTTTAGTTTGTGAATTAATCTCAATTAATTGAAAACCTAGATAATAAACTAAGAGAGAGTAATATTTTAGGTTAGATTATGTCCTTCTAATATCTTCTCTTGGAACTAATAAAAACTGCATTAGATTGGGGTATTCAAATTTGGATTGAACCCTTGGCTCTTCATATCTAAACCTCAACATTATATTTTGGTATTCTTCCAATTTCATATTCTCATTATTGTAATTAATACCTAAAAGGACAAGTTATTATTAATACTTGAAAGGATGTGTTGTAATAATTGACATGTCTCTTGAGGTAAGCTTTGGAGGTTTGACCTAAGGTATTTATACCTCGACATTAGAGGTCATCTTAGCATGGAGTTGTAGAGTTGATAAAGGTAAGTAACAAGTTTCAAGTGAAGTGGGATAAGAAGAGGGTTGGCCATTTGTTTTGGTTGATTACAAGAATAATCATGGTTGTAGTGCTAAATAGGCTTTAAGGGATAGATGTCAAAGGAGGATAACGCCAAGAAGCACCCAAAGCATGACCTAGATACATTATTCCATATCAATAAAGCATTCTTTTCTTTTTTTTCTTCTACATTTATCCTATTATTTTTTATGCATATTATCAAATGTTAAGCATAATTGATGTTTTCCATCTTATTTTCCTTACGTATAATGTCAAATATAACATATAAATGATATCTAGAAATGGGATGTCATAATGGGAGAGACCAAAGAAAATGTTAGTTCTAAGGGTAGTTTCTAAAGCAGGTTTGGTAACTAATCCTTGTCCTAGATCCTACAATATGCATTAGTTTTCTAGAGATATCTCCTAAGAGGTGAAGGAATAGTGTACTTTGAAATTTAAAATTGGAAGTTTTCATGATATTGTGAAATGTGATGTACTTCCAATTGATTGTGCTAATGTAATTCTTGAAAAAAATTAGAATTTTGATAATAGTTCTTAGTTTGATGAAGCAAGAAATCTATGGAGTGTAGCTAGACTTGATGAAATCCATAAGTTAATTCCCATGAAAGCTAAACAAGTGAGGTAGTACATCTCACTTAATGCATCCTTAATCCTTCTAGGAGAGAGAGAATATATTAAGGAATATGATGAAACTAGTTTTGATTTTATTTTTGTATTAATAGTTACTTGTAATTGTGATAATGTGTAAGTTAAACTTCCTATAGGTGTGCTAGGCTTGAAGGATTAATTTCCCAAGGTATTCAAGGAGGAATTAGATGGATTTCCACCATGAGAAATGTATACTATTAATTTTATTTCATTCCTAGTGCTATCATTCCAAATTAGAGAGCACATTAGATGATACCAAATTAGTGAACATAATTACAAAGGAAAGTAGAGGAGTTACTTGCAAATGGCTTTGGTAGGGAATTCATTTTACCTTGTGTAGTTCTAGTAGTTCTTGTGCCAAAGAAGGACAATGATGAATGGAGGATGCGCATTGATCTAAGGATAGTGAATAGCATAATAGTCAGGTAAAGTCTTTTTATTCCAAGAGTAAATGTGGTGGCAATTGTTTGGGATAGCCAAAGTTGGGGGCCTCCAGGTCTCATGACCTTGGGCATCATAGGATCGAAGGTGTTCTTCAAATAAGGTTTAGGTGCTTACTAGTTTTTGGTAACACCAAGGTCCAAATACCTCCAAATAAAATTAATATTTATGAAATGTACTAAATGTGAGTATGTTTTTTGATGTTGCATATGTTGAAATAGTTTTATTATGTATTAAATTGTAATTGGCTATCATAAAGTTTTGGCTAACTTTGTCAAATACTGTGAGTTCTTAAAGGTTCCTATTTTGTTCAATCACTTAGTCTATATGGTCCCTATAGCACGATACTTGTAACAAATAAAATTTTACAAAACCATTTGAGCACAGTTTTGCAAATCTACTCTTAATTTCCCCTAGAGAGAAAGTTCCACAAGAAAATTAGAAATAGAGTGAGATTCAATGGACTTAGAAAGAGAATGAAAAGAAAAGCAGAATTGCATGAAATCTCAAATATTTAAGCAAGATAAATTAACATGAGGAAACACTTTCCAATAAAGCTATTCCTAATTCAATAACTACAAATTTCCAAACTTCTTGAGCTCAACAAACAGTTTCATAAAGATAATCTTATTTTACTACCAAAAATTGTTGTGTAAATGATAAAGTACGAATCTATATTTTGGCTAGTTAATAGTTGTCAAAGATTGCATTCAATAGAGCTTTCAAACATTTGACAATTTTAGGATTGAAATATTAAGACAATACACTTTAAAACAATTAAGCTATTTCAGTCATCTCAAAATACCAAAGATTTTTCTAGATCCTCTATGCTCAAAATAGGCAATTTTGTTAAGACATTACTATTAAATTGCTCTTGAGGTTTTTCAACAACATAAGCTCTTCTATGGAAAATCTTAATAGAAGTCTAATATTATGCAAAAATAGAGCTATGAAGGAAACCTAGAGAAAATCCAAAAATTAAATGCCAAGCATGATACTACCTAAACCATTAGCTAAGCAACTAAAACAAAATGGGAAAGAATGAACTCACAAGATTAAAAAAAATAAGTTGAATTGATTTCTTTAGTAATCCATCTTATAAGTAATCTTCAATTGTCTTTTCCAAATTCTCCCAATCCCCCCATTTTAACCCTACCCTTGAAGCACTTTTATAGTGGCTTTGGGTAGTTACAATAATAATGAAAAGTTGAGGGTATTACAAATATCTAGGGAGATTAATTGATAACCATTCTAGAAGTTATAACTTCCATAGGAAGTTATTAGAAATTTAAGCTATGATGGCCAAGTTTTTTCTTGGTGATGGAAAACTAAAAAAATATCATGAAGTTCTTAATTATAATCATCATAGGAAGTTATAATTTCCATAGGAATAAACAGAGCCATAGCCAAATGTCTTCTTCATATGAAAGTTGTACAAATATCCTATAAATTCTTATTCTCCATTTTTAATTTGAAATGATTGAATTTTTATTTAAGTGGAACCATTTTAATTTGAAATGATTGAATTTCTATTTAAGTGGAACCATGTAAAGATATGATTGGTTGATCAAAGGAGATCTTATATCCTTATATCAAGTATTTAGGTATGTGTATGTATTCCACAATAATAACAATTGCTAGTTTAGGCAATGAACTCATAGTTTGCAGCAACACACAATTTCCATGTTTTGTTGATAAGCTCTACTAAGGTCATTACTAGACACATCAACAAGTATGACATAGGCATCACCAACGACACTTTAAAAAATTTACTTTGCAGCAATGTAGGATTAAGTTGCCCAAATCCTTGCACATGTAGGCCTCTTGCCATATGTTGTCTTTTCTACCTGCAAATGCCACGGCTAAGGCTATTATAATTAAATCATAATCAAAACTCATTTCTAGTGACATTCTAGAACTAGATAGCATCAAGATGGAAACAAAAATGGCATCTGTGGGAATAATGGCAACCATAATGGAGGTAGAGAAACATGCACAAGAACAAGCAGCTAAAGCAATTCTAAACAATGGAGCTCCCATGTTTTCTTGCAACTTTACTTGCTGATGGAGCAACGATTGATAACACTACCATTTGAAATGATTCTTTTTCTTGCTTGTTTAGTTGCAGGTTCATCAAATAGTTTTCCAAGGACACCCATCACTCATCTTTATTTCATTTATTTTTAACAGCGAGGTAGTCAAAAGCTCTAAGGTCTATCCAAGTTAATCCTCCTCTTGCGTATTTTAGCTCTAAGAAATGGAAACTGAAATAAAGCAACTACAAAGTCTTGAGAAATTATGAATAGATGGATCTCAAGAGGAGTATCTCCTTGCTCAAACAAACAATAACACCTCAGTACTATCAAATCTTTGGAAAAAATGAAAAGGTTGTATTCACTTTCATTTCTTTGTGTATGTTCATTTATTATTAAGTAATTTTTTGGCATTGGAGGTGCACTTGTGGCAAATGAAGAAATCATTGTAGAATAGAGAATTGAGAATTAAGGAATAGGATTGTGAGGGATTTAATTCTTAATTTTGTCACATCTTTGTAATGATCTAATACAACAACATTGAGGCCACACTGAACGTGGTACTGGTGATGTTGTGAGTGGTAATGGTAGTGATCGGCATGTGGGTGGTGGCATTAAGCCAGCGTCCTTTTTTAATTAGTTTTAAAAAACTTCTAAAATTGTAATGGTATTCTTGTGGTACCCCTTGATGTTTTTTCTTAGAATTTGAATTATAGAATCATTGATATCTAGACTATCCATCCTTATTCGAAATATATATTTTTGAATTAAATATGTCCACCCAAATATACTGGGTTTGCTCCATAATATGGCCAAAATGTGCCAACATTTCATTCCCCTTCCTTAAATTTCCTTTGAGATACATGATGTTTAAGATTATTTATCAACTAAATCATCATCAAATAGGACTTCATTAAACATTTTTACAAAAATTCAAATCTTTTTTGAGGAAAACCTCCATCAAACTTAAGGTTTGATAAGAAAAAACCTCATTCTTAATAAAAATTAAGGAATTGTACAAACAACTCTTTACACAAACTATTTTGTAGATGGTAAGAGAATAATTAGGATAACTCTTTTAGGAATTCTCACATTGAGAGTCCTTTCATATGTTATCTCAGTTGTGATGAATGCTCTTCTTTCCTCTTCTTGCCTAGTGGAAACCTCATTTTAGTCTTCACTTTTATCTTCAACAACTGTCTTTGTTTCTTTTTTATCCCACTATGTAATTGTTGAACTTTGGGATTCTTCCCAATTAGTTTCTTTGATGGATTGAGACATAAAAGCCTCTCCCTAAGAATCATCTTTCTTAGACTCTCCTTGATATTTAGTTTAGGTGGTGCATTCATGAAAGTTGCCCTAAACATTGTAATGTAGAAAAAGTCCACTAGTGAGAAATCTAAACTCATCTAAAAGCCAAAGTAAGAAAGGACTTTCACTAAATGCTCCATGATTGTTGCTTTACAATAAGTTCTTAAGACATGCTCTAGACAACATCTTGTAACATATGGGATAAAAGGCTTTTTTATTGCTTTATCTTCAAGAACCATCTTTCTACTTGATGAGCAGCAAGGTACCCCCACATCCAACCATACAAATCACAAGCATTCATGTGTGATTTGGTCAAATTCTGTAAACTTTATAGTTTTTGGTGCACTAGTCTTATAGAAAGTGAATCTTTGCCTTAAGATCAATCATTGTCTTCCCAATTACACTTGTAATGTACATTGGTATGGTTAAGTGTAATTGAGGCATTTGATTTTTTATCATTTTATATTTTATGGTTTGGTGTTTAAAGGGAGATAAAAGTAATTGGATTAACTAATTTAAATTAACTAATTAACTAGTGTCCAACTAGTTCTAACATAAGCATCCAAACCCACTTTCCATAGACATCTTGAACCCACATATCCACTACTGGGCTACCAAGCACTACACTATTGTGTGTACCAAGCAACAACATTGCTAGTATTACCAAGCGAATATGCATTATGCTTGAAGTGGTCATACTTTTGTGTTTAATCTATCTTGCTTATCTTACTTAATTATTGGAAATAATTTAATAAATAATTAAAAATATTTAATAAATAATTGAAAACATTAAATGCATAAATGAAATATTTAATCTATCCAAAGTGCTGCAAGGCTATCAAAAAGCTCATCTTTATTGCCACACACACTGTCATGCTTAAGTACAATAATGCTTAAATAAAGATCCATACACTCAATGATTCTTGTTGCAGGCACTTGAGGAAAATATTCTAACTCTCAAATGAATAAACTACAAGAGCTTTGCTACTACTAAAATCTCGATGCCATAAATGTGACTAGTAGGCACATATTTATAGGTTAAAAGTAGATACTATGTCGATGGGGCCTCGTTGATGCATGATACGATGCATCAATGGGGCCTTGTCGATGATGGCTAGTCAACAAGGCCTCGTTGGCATAGTTAACAAAACTAAGACTCATCATACTCTCATGACTAAATGAAAACTTGTCCTTGAGTTCTTTTACAAAATTGTGAAGGTATGGGATTATTGATTGACCTTTCACAAACAAAATAGACTAACTTGACAAAAATGGAGTGCCTAAGTGTACGGATTAACACATTACAAAAATGGCAATGTACATGACACAAAATTGAACCCCATGACATGACTCTTTAAAATTGGACAACATGTTCCTTGATGATGTGAAGTTTGGTGGAGAAGATCAAACAGTCTCAGGTGGAGGTGGCTCTTGAGGTTTTGAGGGACCTTCACTGGCTTCATGCACATGCGATAGTTGAGGCAACTACGATTGTCCTGCTACTACTACAAATTTTGGTAGGAGGCAAAAAGCATCTAGCAATGCTTTCATTTTCTCCTCCTTACTTCTAGGATCATGCACCATCCCTGTGGCTTTGCTAATGTGGATTGGAACCAGCACATCCTAGGGACATAGAATTGCTAGAAATAGCTCCTTTGCAATGATAAACCAAGAAATGAAATGTTTACATTTAATGTCCAATGCTCTGATTGTATCCTTTAGCTCCTGGTAATCATTCAACCTTTTGGCTAGGTCCTCAGCAATTGATCATTGATTTGTGAATCATGCTATGAGAACTTCGAGTTCAGTGTTTGTAGTCTCAAGCTTCTACTTGGTGTCTTTATGGTGCTTGAACTCTACCTCATATAGAAAATATAAGATAGTCAATTATTTCTCTAACTCTAACCATAGCTATCTAGTAGTCAGCATAGCCAGGTTCACATAGCAAAGATTCGCCAACTCCATGTATTTTGTCATTTCTTCTATCTGCAACTTCTTTTGGCCAATCTCCACTTTGTTGTAGGCATTAATCCCATAAACAATGGGCTGCCAAACTTCTTTTCCTTGTTCAAGTTGCTGGAGAGCTTCATTTATTTTTACCTTCATCATTTGGATGTGCTTTTTGTTTACTTCCTTCTACAGGCCAACTTGGTCTCTATAGTGATTTTTGACTCTTTCAAACTTCAAGGTTTCATTTTTCCATGTGATGATTTTGATAGCAGATTTTTGGTGCAAGGCACAAACTTCCTTCATTGATAAATTCCCATTCTGTATGGTCAATTTCCTTAATTTCATAATCACCCTAGCTAGTTACTCCTACTATTGATAAATAAATTCTTGCATTTGTTCCTTTTGGGCATTAACATTATGTAGGTGATGATTCTGTGCTGTCAAAGCCTCATTCTCCTAGTGCATCTGAGCCAAGTCCTTCTGAATTGAATAGGTCTTTACCTCTACTATGGACTAGTTGAAGATGGCCATTATTGCCTCCTCCTTAGCCTTCCTGAATCATTCTTAATGCTAGTCAAAAGCTTCATCCCTAGTTATTGTTGGGTTGAGGAGTGTAGGATCAACAAAGCAAGCATGTAATTTGGCAACCTCCATGGCCATGCGTTGATTCTGTGCTTGAGACATTTCAAGTTGCCCCTCTAGAATGATGCATTTGCCCCTTGCGTCCAACAACTTCAACTAGGTTGCGATGATGTTTTCTGAAAAATCAAAGATATCAAGAATTAGTTGCCTAATCCCTACTAATCAATTTAGTAATTCTTCATGTTGGGCTACATTTAGTTTCCTATTGACCATGCCTACAAACATCTACACATCTCAAAGTATAGATAATGTATGGTATAGATGTCGTAGGTGCATTGAGTGCTTCGACAACATGATTAACAACTACTTTAGCCACTATCTCTTACCCTTGGTGCTGCATCACCATGACAATGGCTCCTTCACCTTCCTCCAAATATACTAAGAAGGTGGTGGTATTCCCAAAGATTTCTAGGAACAAATGGTGTTGAGATAATGACATCGTTACCTCTTGAGCATTGGGATCAAACCTCGTGGGCAACTGCATTTTTTGGACAAAGAAAATTGATCCACCCCTCTCCATCTAGCCAATTATTCAAGTCACCTCATTAAGGTGACTCATTACTAGTCTATACATAGATGGATTCATACTACTCGTCCCTGCCCATTGCTCTTGCTCATGTAAGAGATTCTCTCAGATTTCATGCAAGTGCTCAATGGCTGTGTGGGCCCTTGACATTGTTTCTTGAGTAGGTGGTGGAGGTGCACGCTGCTCCTCTAATTGAGTTGTTGTTGGCATCCTTTTTTTATATAATTTTGGATCATGAGGCCAAAGGAGCATGCTTGATTGTGTCATTGGCATAGTAGATGATTCCTACCCTTTTGCAAAGTTTTTGAATGAGGCACGGAAAGGGTAGGGTTTTCCTTTCACATTCTTTTTCTTTGAAACACTTTTCAATCTCCAAGTAGATGAGTTATGGAATATTTATGAGAAATATCCTACTTAGAATGATGCATGCTTGGGTGAAGAATGTGGTCACCTTACTAGGCCTTACTGTTGGATTGAGGTGATAGGCTGCAATTTTGAAATAGATGCAGTTTGTTGGTGTGAACATGTTGTACTCCTTATGGTTGACCCCATAGCATCACTGAGTCCACTCCTTTTTAGCCTCAGGATCACATTTCATTGATAGCTCCACCAATTGTGTCCTAATGTTAGGTAACCCCAATGCCTGTGCAATAGCTTCAGTCGAGTAGGACACTTGAATATCCTTGATCATTACTATGGGCCCTAGCCTTCTATTGTTCTAGAAGAGATGTGTCTCTCTCATGTACCATTCCCCATTGGATGTGATGATTGGCCACATGGGAGAGGTTTGCAGTTGTGTTTTGACATATGATAGAGATTTCTCTAGAGATGGCCCGAAGTTTATTTCTTGAAGAATTAATCATTGAATTTCTCAGGACCTGATGATGTCAAGGCAACCTTGAGTCAAAGTGACTTTAAGCCTTGACGTGGGTCATGGCACTTCTCCTCATTATGATTGTTCTATGGGCACTTCTTCTTCTAGAATCTATCAAATAGATTCTACTTTGGACTCCTCATGAAGAGGTCCCATTGCATGGGTTGCCTCTAGTGGTTCTTGGGCTTGTTCTTATTAGCCCCTTCTAGCTTTGGGTCATTTCTCACTTGGCTAAGAAGGTTCTCCTTTCTACAGGCACTTCGATCTTGGTGCCATTTGTAATCACAATAAGACCATGGATTAGTAATTGTTGTGTAACATGCAGCAATTGAGATACCTTTATCTCTTTAGGATAGTTACACTTGGATAAGTTGTGATTATGACTAATTTAATTACTCCAAGCATTATTTTATTTATGTGTTATTATTAATAAATCATCTCGAAGGTTGTTGAAAAGGTTAACTCTTGAAAAAATTAATGTTTGTATATTATTAAGGTTATTAACCCTTTGGGGGAGTTAGAAAAATTTTCAAAAAATTTCATTGGAAGCCTTAAGATTTTTGGCTTCCATGATAAAGAGCTTACCTCTGGTAGTTGTAGGATCAAAGAACAGAGTGATTTGGAAAAACAGTTGGAAAGTTAAGGGATTTGGAAGGTTTTGGGCTCTGAAAAATGGCAGAACTCCTTGTGTGTTATGAGCCAAATGAAAAAAATTTCTAAGTGTGCGGTGGTATATATAGGATTCTTGCATTGCGTTGACGAGGCCTCATCGATGCAACTGTTAACCACCATAGATGACTGTTGACTTTGATCAAACTTGCAAAATAAGTTTTTGAATGAAATTAGGGTCAAATGAAAGCTCAAAAGGCTAAGAACAATATGAAAATATGAGAAGAGGGTGTTGGAGCTCATAAATTTGGAAAAATGGAGAAAAATGATTTAAGGGATGAATGAAATAAAAGGTTAAAGAGCACTGAGTGGAATACCCAATGGAATATGCAAGAGATAAGATTGTAGCAATGTCAAAGGTAAAGAACCTTAACTAACCAAACCAAGAGCTATGTAAGTGGGTCCTTCCCATAATAGGCTCATGCCCTTGTTGCCCTTGCATAACCTCAACTAAGGAGTATGTGGGCCCCGTAGTTGATTAATGGTCATGAAAAGTTAAGGACCAACCAAAAAGAATCTACCTAAGAATTCCAACACATTAGACCAAGACATAGAGAATAACATAAAACCTGGCAGTGAGGTGAGTTATGGCAGCATGGATAGATGATGGAGAAGGTGGAATGGAATTCCAAATTGAGGTTATAAGAAATTCCTTATGGAATTTGTGTGTAAAATGACCTGAGAAGATCCATCCTTAGTCTAGACCAAAACCAGCCACTTTCAATGACTTTGCATCACCACTCTAAGGCTGGCCCCCCCCCCCCCCCCCCTCGGCAACACAAGAAATGAGAGTGCTTCTACAAAAAAACCACCATTCCATAAAGAGAAGAAAATAGAAAAATAGGAAATGAGAGAGGGCCTTAGTTAGAGGGGATCTTTAGGCATGGGTGCATGTCTTTCTAGTCCCATAACTAGTGCTTATAGCCCATTTATTTATCTAAGGAGTGTGCTTTGAATTTTCATCATGTTTTTTTTTAAATTTTTGGATGGAAACCACACCATGCAAAAACTCTATTTGACTTCCTATTAGTAGTTGGAATGGAATGGTAAGAAGTCCATGAAAAGCACTCAGGCACTCAAGAAAGTAGAAGTGTACAAAGAGCATTGAGTCCCCTTGAAGTCACACCCTTTACAAACCTTTAAATCCTTCCTTATTTTTGGAACTTTTGAGGTCACCGATTAATTAAAAGTTTCTTTAAACAAAGGGACCTTAAATTCCCAAAACAAGGAAAGCCATAGAGTTTCTTGGATGGGCAGATGACATGGACTCATTGCCTATTCCATATGAAAATAAGCCATGTCATAGTCATCAAACATCAGAATTCAAAAATAGAAATTAGAGATCGACAATCACAACATTAAGCATAAACCATCATTAGTAAACAACAACAGTGGCATTGTGTCTTATGGCAATAAAGAAATTTTAGTAGTAAACTTGAGGAAATATCACACTTAAAGAAAATAAAAAAAAGTAAAATATATAAGAAAATGTAAAATAATCGAGAAAGGCTCAAAGGTATTAATGATGGTGTAAAATTAGAAAAAATTTTAAAAATCAAAAATTTGTAAAAATCAAAAACATAAAAAACAAAAAATAGAAAAAATTCAAAAGCTATATGGATTGTTAGCATGGATGACCATCATTCCAATGACTAAGATGGAAGGAGGAGCTTCAAAAAATTGAATGTGGTTGTCCATTCATCAAGGTGGTAGTTACACTAGCTTGTCATGGTTTGAGGAAAGGTCTTACTTATTGGATGTTGACCAACTACTTTTTATTTGGGCTTTCAGTTTTGTAGATTAACATGAACCCAGAGGAAAAGGTTTGATCAATTATATAAGATCCCTCCCACAATGTTTAAAATTTTACCTTCTAGGGTACATGTGTAGGGTTCCAGTAGAGGACCTTATCTCTTGGTTGAAGTTTTATCATTTGTATTCATAGGTCATGACATTGTTTATTGAATGCCTTGTGTACCTCATTCAAAGATAGGGCTACTAATTGATTTTCATCTAGCACATTTAGGATGATCAATCTTTCTTTTTGTGCTAGACTTAGTTCAAGATTTAGGTCACAGACTATTGAGAGTGTACATAGCTTAGACTAGATCGAAAGCGTTGGAGAGTAGCTAATAGGAAGTTTCCATGTTGAATGGTAAGCCTAGAGGGCATCGTTAAGTTTTGTACTCCAATCTTTCCTATATTTGCTAATGGTCTGTGTTAGTATTTTTGTGATCTCCCGATTGGTTACCTCTTCTTGACCATTGGCTTAGGGGTCGTAGGGTGTTGTTAATTTATGTTCAACCTCCAAGCATTGCATTAACTTTCTAAAAGTCATACCTATGAAATGAGTTCCATTATCAAAAATTAGTGAACGTAGCATCCCAAACCTATTTACAATATTTTGTTGTATAAATCTAACAGTAGTGGATGTACAATCAGTAACAACTACTACTTCTACCCATTTTATGCAGTAGTTGACTGCTACGATAATATATGTCTTTCTATTAGACATGGATGTGATGGGACCCATGAAGTTGACACCCCATATGTCAAAAGGTTCCAATAATTAAATCCATTGTTGAGGACCTTCCATGTGAGCAGTCATCCCCCCATCACGTTGAAAACATTCAAAAGATTTGACAAACTAGTGAGCATCCCTAAAGAATGTAGGCCAATAGTATCCTACCATCAAGATTTTTATGGCTATGTGTCTCCTTGCAAAGTGGCCTCCACAAGGTTGTTCATTAGCATCCTAGAGAACACATAGTTGATCTTCATTAGGGACACACTAATGAATCAGGCCACTGGCACACACCTTGTAAAGGTGTTCGTTGATTTTTATGAAATATTTGGCCCAATGAGGAAATTGTTGCTTCTTTCTGAAGTTAAAATCTTGTGGCATCTACTGAGTGAGAAGATAAATGAGGATGTCATTGTACCATGTTTTTTTTGTGGGTGTTTAATCATTTATTACTTCTATAAAGAGGAATTCATCTAGAAACTAATCCAAGAGTGGCCTTCCTTCTCTTTATTATCCCATCTTAAGTAAGAGAGGTGGTTAGCAATCACATTCTTAGTCCCTTTCTGATCTACCATCATGAGATCGAATTCTTGCAAGATCATGAGTTTTATGAGGAAGCAGATTGCACTATGGTTTGTGTGCACAAATACTTTGTAGCCAAGCACATAGTACCTGAACTTTTCCAAAGCATACACCATGGCCATTAGTTCTGTTTCCATGGTGATGTAATTTAATTATACTCCCACAATGCTTTAGTTTACATAGTGGATGTAGTATGGGCATTTCTTATCATCCATCTACATGAGCATTTTTCATAATGTAGAAGGGTTTGGACTAGTTTGGTGCTCGTAGGATTAGGGTTTCTATGAGTTTTTCCTTTAACTATTGGAATGCATGTTCACATTCCTTGGTCCAAATGAAAGGTGCATCTTTCTTTGTAAGCTCTACCAATGGTTTTGTGAACTTAGAGAAATTCTCTATGAATCGTTAGTAGTAGCAAATGTGTCCAAGGAATGACTAAACATCTTTAACTATCTCTAGTTGACGTGTTATTCCTTGGATGACCCTTATCTTTTCTGGGTCTACCTCAATCCCTGCTTACGTGATTCTGTGCCCTAGTACAATGCCTTCCTGAACCATGAGATGGCTCTATTGCCAATTGAGTTGTAGGTTTGTTTCAACACATTTCTTCAATACTTAAGGTGGTCCAAGGCTTGCTCAAATGTAGCTCCATAGGTGGAAAAGTCATCCATGAAGATTTCCACACCACTATTGATTTTTTGTTGGAAAATACTAAGGACCAAGCATTGAAATGTTGCAGGGGCATTGCACAAACTAAATGGAATCTTACAATATGCAAAAGTCCCATAGGGACTCATGAATGTTGTCTTGCCCTAATCTTTTGGTGCAGTTTGGATTTGGTTATAACCATTATAACCATCCAAAAAGCTATAATAGTAATGCTTAGATATGGTGTCCAACACTTGATCCACAAATGGTAATGGAAAATAATCTTTAAATGTTGCCATATTCAATAGCTTGAAGTCAATGCAAACCCACCACTTTCCACCTTCCTTTCACATAATTACAAGTAGGCTAAACCACTTACTATCTGTCATGGGATAGATGAACTTGGCCTTGAGGAGTTGTTAAATTTCCTCTTTGATGATTTGCTTCAATTTGGGGTTCAACCACCTCTACAACTACCTTCTAGGCTTCATGGTTGAGTTAGTGTAAATGTGATGCTAGCATATCCTTGGATTGATTCCTATTAGCTTTGGATATGACCATGAAAAGATGGTTTGCCATTTGTTAACCACCTTTAATAGCTTTTTTTTTGTTTAGGAGAAAGTTTGGCATTAATTATGACTAGCTTACCATTATTTAAAAATGCATATTCCATGTCGATCGGTATAGTTTTTAGCTCTATGGGCTCTTGCTTGAAGTTATCAGGGATTTCCAAATCTTCCCAACAAGTATCATCATCTTCATCAAAGAGTTGAGGATGAACTTATTCAAATTTTTTCATGCCTTCAACCTAAGCACATGTTAGGCTCTTAGTTGGTTCCATGCATAATTTGTTGCTATCTGAGTTAGCTATCAGCCACCTGATGCCCTCCTATTTTGTGATTGTTGCGTACAGACACCTTTGAATATTGATTTCTTGTGCACACTGATTATATGCTTTAATGTATGTACTTTTGACAGACCAAATCTTGTACACATAATTGCACTCATTATTGTTGTACATGATGCATGGAATGTGCTTCTTCTCTATCTTGTCCAATTTTTTTTTTTTTTGGAGATTTCCAGAGAGAGATCCCTTATGCCCATATGTGCATCAATTGTGCTTAACCAAGCTCTTTCCATAACAATGAAGAAGTCACTTTTGCAGTTTTTAACCTTGATCACTAGAAAATTATCAAGCTAGGAGCACCCACAAACTGTGGTTACAATGTCCTCTACTAATTCTAGAGGAACATTAATTAACTAATCTACTAATTCTAGATGAATGTTGTTCTTCTTGAAAGGTGGTAGGTTCCAAGCCTTGTACAAGTCATGGGAGATTAGATTAACTCTAGAACAAGAGTTAAGAAGAACTTTACATGGCTCATGTCTAGCAATCTATAGGTAAATGAGTGTACTTTATAGGTTAGATCTTTTCATGGGAAGATTACAAACCTTGATCCAGTCAAAAATAGCATGAGTTAGCATTATTGTGGAAATTTGAGACAACACTTGGTTTGAAGGGCACTCAAAGGTATTTGATGCAAAGGATGAGGGTATTGGAGATGCAGGACAATTAGATGCACTACGTTGTGAGGGTTGGAGAGGATTGCTTAGTCAAAAGAAGGGTCTTTTTCTGGATCAATTATTTAAACCACTTGGCTAGAAAGCCAGTTTTGAATGTACAACCCTTGTGGCATTTTGTTGTTCTAGCTATGGAGGAATCTCACCTTACATGGATGGAGAAATAGGTAACTAGGTTGAAGGAAAAAGTGTGTGTGCAGATGGATGCGAAGGATGGTATGGATACAAGTTTTCTCCTTGAGAAAATGCTGAATGTGTTTGGTGGTACTCTGGAGGGTAATAGTGATTCTGAAATGAGGTATGACTTGTAGAACTTCTTGGACAAATGGGTTGTTGAACATAGTACACATATGGATCTAGTTTTCTATAAGGGTATTGCTGCCTTGGAGGTGGCATCTCCCACAATTTTGGTTGGTACCATTGTTAATATTGTTCATAAGGTTGTGGTGGAGCTCCACTTGGGTAGTAAGCTTATTGTTTCTAGTGGAATTGCCTTGGATTTCCTTAAGGATAAGGTAATCATCTAGGTGATTTCCTACGTGCTAGTCGAGGATTTAATGCATACACCCTTGAATTTTGTAAGTGTGACACCATAGGGCAACAACCCTTTGGATGTTTATATTAACAAATGTCACAATTAGCATCATCCTTAGAGTCTATCTCCACAACTTCCTTTGTGATTGCAACTTTTCCCTTACCTCTTTGATTGGCACGTTTAGCTTCTTTGCATCTCTTGTGATTACAATTGTTATTTTTCTCTTTGGATTCTTTAGCAATCTTCATAGTAGTTTGAAAATTTTCATCCAAAAAGTGCCATAATTTATCAACCTTTGTTGAAATATCAAAAATATATTTTTGGATGGGCAAGGTTTTCCTGTTCACCACTTCATCATGTGGTGACTCCTCTTTGTTACAAAATTGAACCTCCCATTTTCTAATGGAAAGATCCCTATTATACTCTTCTACACTTTCTCTCTTTTTTGTAGCTCACCTTATTATTTTGCTACCTACTTAATCAACCTTTGGATTAGATGAGCTCTTAGTTTAGATAATCTTCCTTGGGAATACACCCCAATAGTTCTTCTAATTTTTGCTCTAAGCCCATCTATGATGTGGTGAGTTGTTCCCTCTAAGAATAATCATGACCAAGGCATTTATGTAAGAGTGAATAATATCTACCCATGATAGCATCCAAGGGTTCATGTATTATTTCTAGCCTTTGATTTGCCTTCTCAGGTTAGACACTCTGGAATATGTTTGGTACTTGCCATTACATAGCTCTAACATGGTACTCCATTAGAGAATGGATTCCAGTTCCAAGGATCGATACCAGCTTTTGACTTCCTTGATGAGTGTCCTAGGGAAGACCTTGAGTTTCTGCCATTTATTTTCTATGTTCTATAAGGCACATGCATCATGGAAAGCTTGTAGATGTGTCTATGGATCAAAGTTGTATCCCCCCTCAAATCTTGAAATATTATTCATGTCTAAGTGCTTGATCCTACTGTCTTTCGTATGCCTGGTTGGAATTCTAACTACCTCTGCAATGTTGAGCATGCTTCGAGTCACTAATAGAGGTTCATCATCATCACTACATCTATGACACTAATAATGGTTTTAACCATCCCTTCGGTCTTAGTGGCCTTCATGGTCATTGTTTTCTCGTTGATTATCTTCATCATGATTATTTTGATGGAAACTTCTATGAGAACCAGAAGATGAAGGGGAATGCATGGAATTGGATGAAGAGGATGGAGAGGAAGGTGGACCACCACCACCACTGTAGTGTCTACCATCACTTTTTCACTCATTACAACCACCATCCTTAGATCCCTTGCTTTTGTGATGTTTACCAGAGTCCCTAGCTTGACTATCACTCTTTCCTGAACCTAATTTATGAATCATGGATTGTAGGTTCAACGTTGCACCCTCGTCACCAATAATAGGGGGTGGAGAATCTTCATGTTGAGAACCTTCAAAGGGAGGATTGGCATTATCATCTTAATCTAGTAGGAATAAGGGATTGGTGTAATGTTTTCCCTTCATAGCCTCATGGAGCTTATCCTAATGTTGATCTTGCCTATGTTGTGTTTCAATGGGATAGTAATCCCCAAGTGTCATCGCCATTCACAACATATTCTTCATGAAGATCTCAGGTGCCCAAATTCTTAAGAGTTTGAAGTAGCATCTTACGTACAATTTGATTAGGGGGCAAGACGATGTTGCCCTCCATATCATGCCATCGTAGTTGTTCATCCTGATATAGGATGAAGGTGAAGTTTGGTACATACTCATCTAGATAAGTATATGCCACTTTGCACTCCTATGGGGCCAACGATTTGACATCTTCACATCTGTGGGAAGAAGAAGACATTTTGCAAAACAAATAAAATTCTCAGTGTGCTTAGTAGTTTATACATCATTGTAAGTGATGTTGACCTTGAGTTCATCCAAGGATATAAATAATATTTACTAATCCTAGATAGCACAGGTTTCAATAAATAAAGTCCCCAACAATGATGCTAATGATGAGCAATGAGGTACCCCTACATCCAACCATACGAATCACAAGCGTTCATGTGAAATCCGGTCAAATTCTATAGACTTTGTAGTTTCTAGTGTACTCATCTTCTAGAAAGTGAATCTTTGCCTTAAGGTCAATTGTTGTCTTCTCAATTACACTTGTAACATACACTAGTATGGTTAAGTGTATTTGAGGCATTTTATTTTCATCATTTTATATTTTCTGGTTTGGTATTCAAAGGGAGATAAAAGTAATTGGATTAACTAATTTAAATTAACTAATAAAATATTTTCCAACTAGTCCTAACATAAGCACTCAGTCCCACTTTACGCACATATCCTAAACCCACGTATCCACTGCAGGGTCACCAAGCACTATGCTATTAGACGTACAAGGCAATAACGTTCTTGGGATTACCAAGCAAATACACGTTATGCTAAAAGTGGTCATACTTATGTGTTTAATCTATCTCACTTATCTTTCTTAATTACTTCATTAGCTTAATTACTAGAAATCATTTAATAAATAATTAAGAAAATTTAATAAATCATTAAAAATATTTAATAAATGATTAAAAACATTAAATGCATAAATGAAATATTTAATCTATCCAAAGTGCTGCAAGCTTATTAGAAAGCTCATCTTTATTGTTGCACACACTATCATGCTTAGGTACAACAATGCTCAAATAAAGATCTATAAACTTAATGACTTCTACTATGGGCACTCAGGGAAAATATTATAACTCTCAAATGAACAAACTACAAGAGCTTCTCTACTACTGAAATATCGATGCCATAAATGCGGTTGGTAGGCACATAGTTATAGGCAAAAATTAGACACTGTGTTGACAGGGCCTCATTGAAGCATGATATGATGTGTCGATGAGGCCTCATATACAAGGCCTAGTCAACAAGGTTGCATCAATGAGGCCTCGTTGATGCAATCGACAAAACTATGACTCATCACTACCTTACACTCAAACACTTGCCTTCTCACTTAAACTATGGATTGAAAAATGATGTAATTCTAAGCAATCCATATCTCTTTTTATAGTGTAAGGAAAATTTGAAACTCCCACCAATTTCACTAACCAACTTTGCTACTTAGCCAAAATTAATTATCTTCTCATCATTAGATAGTATGCTAATTTGACTTCCACTATTTGGTGGTTGAAATTAATTCATCACTAAGTAGTTATTTAACCATCACTCCCACTTACAAGTAATGATTACTTAAAATACTCTAAATCTAATTTTTAAACTAACACTTTGAATTAAATATATTTTAACTAGTAGTTTAATGTATACATGTTTTTATAATATTATATAGACTTATCTAACATACGTATAGGACATATATATGCTATAGTTAAATATTATATAAGTTTATACATATACTAGTAAGCATATTATGTATATAAGTTTAAAAGGTTTACTAATTACTACTATGTATACTAAATATTACTATATTATATACATACATTTATTACCATACGATATACATATATTTATTGGTATATATATAGGTTTACATTGTATGAAATTGTCCAAAATAATGTTTTATATGCAAAAAATTATATGGAAATTGCAACTCCATTTGATCTAACATCGATAATTTGTAGGTATCCTTAGATAATTGTTTCTTGATCTGAAATGTAGCAGTTCATATTTTCAAAAATTTATTTGGTTTCTTCATATTCCATAATAATACAATATCAAAAACTTTAAAAATTCTCTTTAGAGCCCTTCTATTAAACCACCTTTTAACTTGAAAAGTATTCTTTAGTAAATTATCTTCAGCTCTATCCATTTTGGCTTCTCTCTTGATGAGTAAGGTCATGAAACTTCTATCTTTATCATTTTTCTCACTATAATTTTGCACAAATTATAACATTGAACTTATAATCTTATTAATAATTCTTGCAAGAAAATCATAGATCAAGTTATAAGCTAACATTCCAATAACCTTCTTAAATCTAATACGATCAGTTCATAATGCAGATTGCAAGTAATCAATCCAATTTCCTTGATTCCCATCCATTGACTTCTTAATATAGGAAATAAAATTTTTATTTGTAGATTTAGCTAAGCCATTTTCTTGAGGATAATAATTTGAAGAAGAAAATAGCAGCATGAACCTTTCTAACATGTATGTTATAAACTCTTTATATTGAAAAGCTGATCCATTATTGGATACCAACACTTATGGTAGACCAAAATGACTTAAAACTTGATCTTCCAAGAACTTAATAATATCTTATGTTGAATTTTTCCTTAGAGCCTTTGCTTTGGACCATTTGGTAAAGTAATTGGTAGCTGTGAGAATAAACTTATGTCCTGCTCTCAAAGGAGTAATTGTACCAATGATAAGCCCCATTATTGAAATGGTCTATTTGCAATTATCAATTTTAAAGGAGCTCTAGACCTTTTGATTTTTGGTTCATGAATTTAGCATTCGTAACATCTTTGTATTTTCAAACTAATGTCTTGATACATACTAGGCCAATAAAAATCATAACAAAGTATATGTTGCATAGTAGAGTTAGGAGATTCATGGAACAAATTAGAATGATCATGGAATTTTTCTAGGATAGGACTAGTTTGATCATTGTGAACACATTCCAACAAAACCCCTTTGAAATCATTTTTATATAAAATTTCATTTTTAACCACAAATTTATTTTCCTTTTTGAAGAAAGCTCTCTTCTGACTTACAATTAAGTTTTTTGAAACCTTTTGTATATCAAGGAATTCTAGAATCTCATCATACCAATTTTCCTCATATTCTTCAACATACATACTTCATCTTCTTTAGCCATTAACTTGGCTAATCCCATTCCTTTAATGGTTTTGCATATTTCCAATGAAAATCTATAACCTTAAAGCTTTATGAGCCACTTTCCTCTTTTTAATCCAATTTCATTTTGGGCTAAGAATTGTTTAACTGTGGGCTCTATTAGCATAATGTTAACTAATAAGCTTTCCAAATAATATTTGAAATGCTAAACTGCCTTAATAACTACACATGCTTGTTTCTCTAAGTCTAAACCTTTTAATTGATATCCAAAAAATCTAATCAATTCATCTTGACCTTCATCTTTTTGAGTTTAAAAAATAACAACTGAATCATTTGAAGTGAAAGCATATAATCAAAAGTCTTCTTTCAATTTTGGCTTTACTAAGTAAGAAGCATCTTGAATGACTTTCTTAATTTCTAATAAAGATTTCTCTAATTTTAGTGTTTTCTCTACTAGGACATATTTCTTTAACATATGCATCAAAGGTCTAGTAATTTTAGTAAATCCAAGGATAAATTTCTTAATGAAATTTATCTTTCCAAAGAAAGATCTAAGAGATTTCTTACTTGTAGGATGCTCAATATTCTGTACTACTTAAACTCAAGAGTTATCTATAGCAATCCCTTCTTGATAAATTACATGGCCTAGTAAACTTCTAGATTTAATCCCAAAGATACATTTCATAGGATTTAACAAAATATCATACTCATGACATCTATCAAAAACTTGTTGAAGATGACCAATATGATCTTCCTTTCAGTTTGAAAAGATGGTAATATCATACAAATAAACCACAATGAACTCAACTATTAAACCTTTAAAGGCTAAATCCATGGCTCTTTGAAAAGTAGCTCCAGTAGTTGGTAAGAGAAAGTTCCTCACTTAGTGATAAATGTTGTTTTATATCTATTACTCTTATCTACCATAATTTGATTTTAGCCTAAAAACTCATTTAAGAAAAAATATACCTGATAACTTGGTACTTTAATCAACATCTCATCAATTCTAAGAAGTGCATATTTATTTTTCTCTAAAGCTTCATTCAAATTTCTGAAATCCACACAAAGCCTAATATCATCAATCTTCTTTCTTACTAGAATGAGGTTAGCAAGCCATGTTAAATATCAGACCAAATATATGATTCGGGCTTGCAATAACTTCTTAATCTTAGCTTCCATAGTTGGTTGAAATGAAGGATTAAATTTCCTTTGGTTTTTCTTAACTATCTTACAATCATTTATCAAAGGAATTTTATGTGTCATCACATCTAGCCTAAAGGTTTTAAGATTATCATAAGACCAAGCAAAAATTTTCAAATTATTTTCAAGATTAAGAACAATTTTTTCTTGAAAATTGAGTTCTTTTCCTTTGTGATATTTAACATCTTTAGTACTTCAGTAGATCCAAAATTTACTATTTCATAAGATTGATCATCTAGATTCTGTATATCTTTTTTGGTAAGAAAATTTTTACTAAACTCATATTCATAATCAATCACTCTTTTGGAAATTGAATTTTTCTTAAACCTTAATGCTATTTCCAGTATGATTTGACTTTTAAATTCTTGTTTATTTTTCACAAACCTAAGTACTTTATCATTATCTTAAAATACTTGTAAATGCTTTATGTTATTTGGTATTGATGGATGATGTTCTTTCTCAATCATTATGCCTTCATAACCTTTTATCTTTTTCACATATAATGTTGAAGCTACATTTGCTAAGGTATCTATCATACAATTATCCTTCCTACCTATATGTTCTATTTTGAAGTGAGAAAGTTAATCCAACATTTTGTAGATAAGCTATTTATAGGATCGTAAGAATGAAATTTTTACCACAAAATTACCTTTAATCTATTCACAAACTAATCTTGAATCACCTTTTATGATGATTACCTTGATTCTTTTATTTCAAAACTATCTTAATTCCAATACACAAAGCTTCATATTCAACCTTGTTGTTCATAGAAGGGATTGATAGATGAATTTCCTTAAAATCTTTTACTAAAACTATTCAAACTCCTACTCCTTTTAACAAGAACAATAAAAATATAGTTTCCATTTTCTCTGAACATGAGATTTTTCTTTTTCCAACTTATCAACTTCTTGAAGTGTGAAGATTTTGGTTTCAAAAGCTCTTGTTTCAACAATTTTGTTTTTTTCATTTGAAGTAATTTTTTTCACTCATCAAGGTTCATTGTATATGTATTTGATTCAACTCTCCTTTTCAAGGTAGCCACATGTGTGAATAATCTATTGATATATAACCTAAGAAATTCTTACTCTAACTTCTACTTAACAAAAGACTGTGAATTTGGTATGTTTGCCACTTGAATAGTTACTCTACTTTTGATACGAGGTTCAAAAGTGATTTCTAATAAAACATTGGGAAATTAATCCACAATCTTAACTTTGCTCTTATCCACTTGAATGATTTTCTTATTTGATTTTTTAAGAATCAAACCAAGTTTTTTGCATATAGATAATGACATGATAGCAGAGGTAGCTCCAAAAACGACTAAAAAATTGTGAAGATATTTGTCCTTTAACTTCATTGTCAAAAGAACAAGAGGAGCTTCTTTATCAAGAGTACACTCATAGATAGTTTTTATTATCTTGTCAATGTTGGACACAATGCTTAACTTTGACTCTCCAACTTTCTTTTTACCTTTAATAAACTCTAAAGCCTTTCTCTATTGTTCTCCTATCTATAGCAATTGATATATGCTAATATTATCCCTAACATGTTTAAGATCTTCAATCAAATCATATTTTCCATCTCCATAAAAACCTGATTTCTTCATCCATTTATT
Source organism: Gnetum montanum (assembly GCA_015680685.1). Taxonomy (NCBI): domain Eukaryota; kingdom Viridiplantae; phylum Streptophyta; class Gnetopsida; order Gnetales; family Gnetaceae; genus Gnetum; species Gnetum montanum. Next base: position 36,111 of record MNCI01002989.1, read on the forward strand.
AAAAGATTGATTTTGAGTACTTTATTCTACTTGATCTTTTTTACTTCTATTTTTCTCTCTTCTACTTGGTTCAAACACCTTTCTCTTAGTAGATGGATCAAAAATGATGGTTGGAGGTCTGGAAGTAGTTAAGCTTTCTTTTGATCAAAGATTATATCTATTTTCTTCATTGTTATTACACTCTTCATCTAACAATGTATCCACTTTAAAACTTGATAAGGAAGAGGTATCACTAGATCCCTTAGAAGATTCACTTGCATAATGAAGACTAGATAGCTCATTATTTGATTCAATATCAAGTTAGACATAACAAGATCACTTTCATCCTCATCTTCTACTAACTTAGTATCTTAATGCTTATAATTTCTATTTTTCTTTTCTCCCTTGATTTTACTTTTGCCAAAGCTTTTTCTAACTTTACTATTGATGAGTGGCAAGGTACCCCTACACTCAACCATATGAATATGAGTGTTTCACACATGATCTGGTCAAACTCCAAGGACTAAGTGCTTACGTGCCTTAATGGAACACTCAAGATTAATCAATTGTTGTTTTCCCAAACTTACTTGTATTTTCATGGTTGTATGATTAAGTAAGCTTGAGGTATATGATTTTTATAGCTTTTACCTTTTTATGTCTTCTGCTAATAAAGGATAGGGAGAGAGAACTAAGTGGCTAATTTATCTTAACTATTCATTAACTACTTTATAATTGTTCCTAAAAATAGTATCCATTCCCACTTGTCGTACGCATCCTGAACTAGTGCAACGCTACTGGGATTACCAAACGCTAATCGTTACTAGGTTACCAAGCGCTACACGCATGCTCGAAGTAATCATACTAAGTGTACTTAACTAAGAGGGTCAAAGGTTGAGAGAGATATTAATTAACTAGGAAAGCATTAAACATTCAACAATAATTAATTACTGATTAGCTTAATCTGTATGTTGCAAGGTTTATCATAAAGTTCATCTTTACTGCTGTACATAATTGTGTGCTTAGGTATAAATTTCTCGAATAAAGATCCGTTCACTCTATGACTCCTACTGTGGGCACACAGAAATAATTCTAACTCTAGGATGACTAAATTGTAAGAATCTGGCTAAGGGTCTAAGTCTAACTGCCTTGGAACAAAGGGTGTCGCCTCTTATTTATAAAAGATGAGGCAGGATGCGATAACGCGTGGTGGATGTGATATTGCATACGCAATATCACAGCTCATCATACCCCATGATTGAATGAAAACTCGTCCTTGAGTTCCTTACAAAATATTGGGAAGGTATGGGATTACTGACTTGAATGAAAACTAATGGTGAATGGGGTAAAATGTGAACGGATCAACATTACAATACATGGAAACATTAGTGTTCATGACCACAAGAGTGAACACTATACACAATTGACATCTAGCCTTATTTGGCAGCTGAGAGAGAAGAGAGAGAGAGAGAGAGAACAAAGGAGAAGACATGTTGCTGCCGACGCCAAGATTGCACCTTCCGTTATCCATCCATGACCGCACCATCAATCTTATTCCTTACACAATTGTTCCAGCACTAGTCCATCCTGAGTGTTTCCTCCAAGTCTAGTCCATTGCTATATGATTACCATATGCACACACAACACAATCACATATGAGCAAGGATAAGTAAATCACAATACAGTTGATACCTTGCCTCGATGTAAGGTCCATTGGCTGGGTTGTGGGATGGTCAATACGGATTCTAGAGATATAACACTGGTGACTACCCAAGGTGTAAGGGTTAGGAAAAATTGAAAAAATTGGACCAGGGCCCCCATGACTAAAAGCGATCCTTTGATAGTGATAGAATGGAAAAAGATAAGGAATAAGAAAGATGAAGAAAAAGAAACAATGATAACGTCAATAAAATGGATGTCAGAGGCGGGAATGAACAAAACAAATGTTGATTGCGGAAATGTTTAAGGGAAAGAAGTTAACTGATGCACCAAATAGGAATGCCAATGGGTCCTCTCCAAAGTAGGCCCATGCCCTTAATGCCTTGACAAACCCTCATTTACAAAGTCCGTAGGCTTTGGAAATGTCATTTGGGAGCAAGAGTTAAAGACTTAACTCCAAGAATTCACCAAAGAGAAAACAATGCATCAACCAAAATATATACTACTGATACAACCAGTAATGAGGTGAAAAATGGAGAAAGAATGACGGGAAGAAGAGAATGGAATGGAGTCCCAAGAACAAGGTGGTGTATAGCCCCTTGTGTATTTATGGTTAATGTGACTAAGTAGATCTCATTCCAAATCCAGCCTCAAACAATCCACATCTAGTGACTTCACATTAATACACTTGGCCAATCCATCCACTTGAAGTAACAAAAATGCTTCGGCCAAAGAGTCACCACCATTTTGAAGAAACAAGAAAGGGAAAAGTAAGAAGTGAGAAAGGGCCTTGGTTAGAGGGAACATGTTTTTTTCTTTCATAACCAGTGCTTGTAGCCCAGATGATTATTTTTTCTAAGGGGTGTGCTTTGAATTCTCACTCTTTCTTTCTTTTCTTTTTTCTTTTTATTTTTGCGTGAGAACCACACCATGTAAAGACTTATTTTTATTAGCTCAACTTCTCGATAATGGAGCAATGTCAGAATGGTAAGGAAAACTCAAGAAGAAAATATCCAAGCACCCAAGAGAATAGCCAGCACAAATGCATCAAACCCCCTTAAAGTCACACTCTTTTCAATCCTTGAGTCCTTCCTTAGTTTGAGAAATGCCCAGTCACCAATTCGTTAATAGTTTTATTATTAAAGAAAGGGACCATACAGTTCCAAGCCAAGATAGACCATAGAAATTCATGAATGCATGGATGACGTGGACTCATTGCTTGTTATATCAAAAGAACAATACCTTAGTATCAACATTATAACTCAAATGTAAAAACCAAACATTAGCAATCAATAGAATATAGTTCATACCACCATCAAGAGCACTTATTAGGTAATGAATCTAACAAAAAAAAAAGAACAAACAAAGACAAAAATAAAAATAAAAAAAATAAACAATCACACAAAGAAATGAAACAGTATAAATGATGTTGCAAAACAAAAACAAAAAAAGTTAAAAGAAATTTGTAAAACAAAAACTTAAAAATGAACTGAGGGCCTCAAATGATTAGTAGAGGTGGCCATCTCCCCCATGACTGAGTTGGAAGGAGGAGATTTGAAATAGTAAGCAAGGTCATCCCTTCTCAGAGGTATTATGTGCATTGACTGTTCTAAATTCATGGAAAGGTTTGGTCTATTACACATCAAACAATCTCTTATTAAGGCTCTTGTTTGAATTTTTAGGAATTTCCAGCTTCTCCTAGTTGATGTTTTCTAAGTTAAGGTTTGGAAGTTGGCGACAGACTTGCTCTAGTGCATCTATGCTTTTGATGTAAGCACAAGTTATTCCCTCAGTTAGTTCCATGCACATTAGTGAGTTGCTCTCTTGATCAGCTATCAGCCACTAGGTGTCCTCTTGTTGCGTGGCTGCTGCATATAGGCACTTTTGTATATTAATGTCTTGTGCACACCGGTTGCATGCAGAAAATGCTAAACTTTGCACAACCCATGATCTCTGCATGCAATTGCACCCTGTAACACTATATGCAATGCATGGAACCTTCTTCTTCTTGATCTTTCCAAAAGTGTTCTCCTTAGATATTTCTAGGGAAAGATCGCAGATTCCTAGGCATGCATCTATAGTACTTATCCATGCCCTTCCCATTATTATTAGGAAGTCCCCTTTACTGTTATTCACTTGTATCACTAGGAAATAAACTGGGTACGACCACCCACCCATAGTGGTAACGTTGTCCTCTACCAATTCCAACGGAATAGTGATAGACTAGTCGGCTAGCTCTAGGTGAATATTACTCTTCCTTAATGGTGGAAGGTTCCAGAATTTATACATTTCTTGTGACATTAAGTTGACTTCAGAACCTGAATCTAGAAGAGCTTTGCATGGCTCATTCCTAGCGATTTGGAGATAGATTAGAGGGCTTCCAAGGTTAGAGAATTTCCTGGGAAGGTGGCTAACCTTGATCCAGTCAGTAATGACATGTGTTAACATAATCATATGCGTTGAGCTCAGTGTTTGGTTTGAAGGGAGCTCTAAAGCCTTATTTGATGAAGAGGTGTTCAGAGGTTCAACTGCTTGTGGTTGTGAGGGCTTGCTTGGATTGTTGGTTCTGAAGAAAGGTCTTTTCTTCATACGATTATCAGAACCAATAGTAGGTTGAGGGTTTATAGCCCTTGTGGAATTGCATTGCTACAGTTGAGTAGGGAGTTCCCCTTGCATTGCTGGAGTAGGTGGTAATGGAGCTATTGGTGTGAGAGCTATGGATGGATTTGAAGGATGGTATGTTTGTGGGTTATCTTCCCTAGGAGAAGGAGTTCTATAATACTCATGGGCTTGGTAGTGATGTTGTGGTGTAATGTGACTAACAAATTCACATGAAGAGATTGGATGCTGCAAGTAGTAACCATATGGGTCCGGTTGCGGGTAGGCGTATTGTTGCCTTGGTGGTGGCATCCCCCATGACTATGGGTATTGCCATTGTTGATGTTGCTCAACGGGTTGTGGTGGAGTTCCACTTGGATAATATGTTGAAGGTTGGTGGAACTACCTTGGGTTACCTTGGGGATAAGGTAACCGTTGGGGTTCTTGCCATTTATTAAGTCATGGGTTGAGTGCATACACCCCAAACTCTTGTAGATGTGAGATCACTAGGCAACATCCCTTAAGATGGTTGTATTGGCATATCTCGCATCCACCATCATTATCCATGTTTGAATCTACAATCTCTTTTATGATGGCCATTTTGGCCTTACCCTTGTCACGTGCATTGTCCACTTCTCTCTTTTTCTTTTTTTCACGGTCACTACCTCGCTCCCTAGACTCCTCTACAATTTTAAGAATAGTTTCAAACCTACTATCCAGAGAGTCCCACATTTGGTCTACCTTTGTCGATACTTCTGGTGTTAACTTTTGGAGTGGCAAAGTTTTCCTATTCACCATCTCTTCGAGTGGTGACTCTTCTTCCTCCTCACAAAATCTCACTCCCCTTTTTTGGAGGGAAGGATCTCAGTTGTATCCTTCCACACTTTTTCTCTTGCGTAGCTCACCTTCTTCTTTGGCTACTTGCTCTAGCAATCTATGAATTTGATGAGACCTAAGCTCCGATAACCTTCCTTGGGCATACATCCCAAGGGTTCTTCTTGTTTCATGCCTAAGTCCATCCATGAGATGGTGTAGTTGATCCCGCTATGAATAACCATGGCCAGGGCAACAATGTAACAATGCGTAATAGCAGCCTATGGCAGCATCCAAGGGTTCATGATTTTCTTCCTTCCATCCTTGGATTTGCTTTCATAGGTTAGAAACTAGGGAGTACGTTTGGTACTTATCATTGAACAGTTCTAACATTGTACTCCACCTTCGAAAGGATTTTGGTTCTAAGGACTGGTACCAGCTTTCAGCTTCTATCACTAGTGTCCTTGGGAACAACTTTAGTTTTTGCCATTTTTTTCTATATTTTATAAGGCACATGCATTGTGGAATGCTTGTAAATGATTTTGAGGATCAGTGTTGTATCCCCCTTCAAATCATGGGATGTTGTTCACGTCTAACCTCTTGATCCTACTATCTTTTTGGTGCCTTGTTAGAACTCTTACAGTCTCTATTATATCTAGCATGCTTCTAGTTGAGAGTAGGGGTTCTTCATGATCATCTCATTCATAGTGTCTATGGTGTCTACGTAGTTCCCTACTCTACCTTCTTTTATGCCTTGATTCCTTAGAGTGCCCTCGTCCTCATTCTCGACTGTCTCATCGATGTCTTTCACTTCATTTTCCCTTATCCTCATGATTGGTTTTCCTATGACTGTGTTTGGACACTGAAGGAGAGGGTGAAGATGATGATGTAGGTGAAGAAAAAGGAGAACCATCACCATGACTGTGTTTTCTACCTTCTCTTCGGTGGTCTCGACCTTGATCATGATCATGATCAGAACATCCACCCTTATCGTGTGTTCGTGTTCCCTCATTGAACACTTCATGTTTGTGGGTATCAAAACTAGGGTTGTGAATAGTGGAGTGGAGGTTCTGATACACCACCTCCTGATCACTATTAGGAGGGGGAACAACATTTTGTGGGGAACCTGTTGAAGCAAGTTCACCATCCTCAATTTCGCTCAAGATGTGTGGAGCATTATGGGGCCATCTACCCTTCACGGATGTATGGTATCTCTCCTATCTCAAGTTCCTTTGACGTTGTGCTTCTATGGGATGATAGTCCCTTGTGTCATGTTTGCATGCAATGTATTCTATATATAAAATTGGCATGCCTATTTGTGTGAGAGCACGAAGGAGCATGTTGGGAATTGATCGGTCTGGAGGCAACACTATGTTACCCTCCAAGTCTCTCCAACATAGTTCTTCATCTTAGTGGAGAATAAAGGTGAAATCAGGTACATACTCATCAGGATGAGTATATACCACATGAAATTGTTGAGGAACTAGTGGATCTTGGTTACATGTATTATGTTTCCAACTGCCTCTTGTGTTAGTCCTAGGCGGTGAAGTGCTTTTATGCGAAGAAGAAGACATCTTGTCTTGTTCGGTGTGCAATGAACCATTGTCTTGTCTTTCTTTGATTAACCATAAGGGCTCGTTCTAGCGTTCCAATGATATGAATGATTTCCTATGTTCTACACAGCACACAAACAACTAAGTCCCCAGTAACGGTGCCAATGATGAGTGGAGAGGTACCCCTACACTCAATTATACAAATACAAGCGTTTCATGCACGATCCGGTCGAACTCCAAGGACTAAGTGCTTACGCACCTTAATGGAACACTCAGGGTTAATCAATTGTTGTCTTCCCAAACTTCCTTGTATTGTCACGATTATATGGTTAAGTAAGCTTGAGGTATATGATTTTTATAGCTTTTACCTTTTATGTCTTCTGCTAATAAAGGAGAGGGAGATAGAACTAAGTGGCTAATTTATCTTAACTATTCATTAACTACTTTCTAATTGTTCCTAACACCAATGTCCATTCCCACTTGCCATACACATCCTGAACTAGTGCAACGCTGCTGGGATTACCAAACACTAATCGTTACTGGGTTACCAAGCGCTACACGCATGCTCGAAGTGGTTGTACTAAGTATACTTAACTAAGAGGGTCAAAGGTTGAGAGAGATATTAATTAACTAGGAAAGCATTAAACATTTGACAATAATTAATTACTAATTAGCTTAATCTGTATGCTACAAGGTTTATCATAAAGTTCGTCTTTATTGTTGTACACAATTATGTACCCAGGTACAAATTTCTTGAATAAAGATTCGTTCACTCTATGACTCCTACTGTGGGCACACAGAAATAATTCTAACTTTGGGATGACTAAACTACAAGAATCTGGCTAAGGGTCTAAGTCTAACTACCTTGGAACAAAGGGTGCCACCTCTTATTTATAGAAGATGAGGCAGGACACGATATCGTGGCTCATAAACTACCTTGTTGGACAAGTCTCTCATTAACTATCCTTTTTTCAAATTATCTACTTTCTAACTCTTGCTCTATCTTAATAAGAGATGGACTTGGTAATGCTTTAAGTTGAGAAAAATATTGCATAGGAATCATCATTTTCTCTTCTCTTTTTTGAGTTGTGATAATCTCTTCATGATTCAAATTCAACTATTTTTCTAACTATATAGCTTCACCAAAGTAGTCATTCATGGTCATCAAATTTGAAGTTCTCCTTAACCAAATTAAGATATTATGTTTCATAGCCTTAAGATAAGTATCTCTAAGCACTACATTTGATGGTCTATATTGTCTTTTAAAGAGCCCATAAATTCATTAAAACTTAATGTTGAAATCTCTCATAGACTCCTTAACTCTTTTCTTAGTTTGTACTAGTCCACAGTATAGTTGTTGTTGATACAATTGATTACCAAATTGGACCAAGAAAAGGTTTTTCATATCATCCCAACTTGTGATACTGTTGCTTGAAAAGTTTGAATACCAAATTTGAGCCATATCTTTTAAATTTTCCACAAATAACCTACAAGCTTGATCTTAATATTGAACATCTGCATGAGCCAAAGGTTACTCAAATATGTGGATTTACTCTTTAGCTAAGTAATTTTTTCCAAGAATAAAAGGCTCAAGTAAATATTCATAAGCTACCTTAGGAATATCATTGTAGTTTTGAAATCCTAATGGTGTAACTCTTTGCCAAGGATTTACTATCCTATTAGAATTCCTTTTGGTTGTTGAACTCTTATCCTTCTTTGACCTTCTCTTATAGACTAATAAACTAGACACAAGGGGAGATCTTCTTATCTTTCTAGTCTTTACTCTACTACTTGTTTCAAATTCAAAAACTATTTTCTCTTCTTCTAATGAATAGTTAGTCTTATAATCAACAATTTCTTTAAAACATTTGAAATTTTCCAAAGTATCAATCTTCATGGTCATGAACTTAAAATAATATCTAACTTCTTAAACCCTTCTAGCAACAAAGAACTATTGGTGTGCTAAGACTATTAGGCTTATGAACTTAGAGAAAAAATTTTCAGCCCTCCTTTTAGCATAAAAAAAAAAAACTGTTGGTGATCATTTGGGATCACCAATGTTGAGGGCCTTCAAGTCTCATGACCTTGGCCATCATGAGATTGAAGGTGTTCTGCAAACAAGGTTTAGATGGTTGCTAGTCTCTAGAAACACCAAGGCCCAGATACCTTTAAATAAACTTAGTAGTTATGAAACGTATTAAATGTAAGTATGTGTTTTGTTGTTGCATATCTTGAAATAGTTGGGTTGTGTATTAAACTGTAATCAACTATCATAAAAGAGGGTCAGATAACTTTGTTAAATACTGTGAGTTGTTGAAGGTTTCTATTTTGTTCAATCACTTATTCTATATGGTCCCTATAGCATGCTACTTGTAACAAATAAAATTTTACAAAAACCTTTGAGCACAATTTTACCAATCTACTACTAATTTCCCCCAAAGAGAAAGTTCCACAAGAAAATTAGAAATAGAATGAGATTCAATGGACTTAGAAAGAGAATGAAAAGAAAAGTAGAATTGTGTGAAATCTCAAATAATTGAGCAAGACAAATTTACATGAGAAAACACTTTGCAATAAAGCTATTTCTAATTCGATAACTACAAATTGTCCAAACTTCATGACCTCAATAAACAATTTCATAAAGACAATCTTATTATACTACCAAAAATCGCTGCATAAACAATAAAGTATGAGACTCTATTTTGGCTAGGTAATAAAAATTTGACAATTTTAGGATTGAAATGTTAAGGCAATACACTTTAAAACAATGAAGCAATTTTAGTTGTCTTAAAATACCAAAGATTTTCCTAGATCCTCTATGCTCAAAATAGGAAATTTTGTTAAGACATTACTAATAAATTACTCTTAATATTTTTCAACAACATAAGCCCTTCTATGGAAAATCTTAATATAAGTTCAATATTGCACAAAAATAGATCTATGAAAGAAACCCAAAGAAAATCCCAAAATTAAATGCCAAGCATGATACTACCTAAACCATTAGCTAAGCAACTAAAACAAAATGGGAAAGAATGAACTCATAGAATTAAAACAAAGAAATCAAATTGATATCTTTAGCAAGCCATCTTATAAGTAATCTTCAATTGTCTTTTCCAAATTCTTTGAATCCCCCCTTTTTAACTCTACCTTTGAAGCCCTTTTATAGTGGCTTTGGGTAGTTACAATAATAATGAAAAGTTAAGGGTATTATAAATATCTAGGGAGATTAATTAATAACCACCCTAGAAGTTATAACTTCTATAGGAAGTTATTAGAAATTTAAGCTATGATGGCCAAGTGTTTTCTTGGTAATGGAAAACTAAAAAAAAGACCATGAAGTTTTTAATTGTAATCATCATAGGAAGTTACAATTTCCAAAGAAATAAAAGGAGGCATAGGCAAATGTCTTCTTCATATATCTAGTTGTATAAATATCCTATAAATTCTTCTTCTCCATTTTTAATTTGAAATGATTGAATTTTTATTTGAGTGGAACCATGTAAACATATGATTGGTTTATCAAAGGAGATAGTATATGCTTAGACCAAGTGTTTAGGTATGTGTATGTATTCTATGATAATAATAATCACTAGTTTAGGCAATGAAATCATAGTTTGTAGCAACACATAATTTCCATGTCTCGTTGATAAGCTCTACCAAGGTCATTGTTAGACATGTCAATGTCAGCAAGTATGATGCATGCATCACCAATGCTAGCTTCAAAATTTCATTTTGCAAAAACACATGATTAAGTTATCCAAATTATGGCACACGTAGGGTCTAATACCTCTAGCCATATGTTATCTTTTCTACCTACAACTACCATAGCTGATGCTATTACAACTAAATAGTAATCAAAGCCCATTTCCAACAACATTCCAAAACTAGATAGCACCAAAATGGAGACAACAATGGCCTTTGTGCGAACAATGGCAATAGAATGGGCACAAGAACCAGTGGCTAAGGTAGTTCTAAACAACAGAGCTCCCACATATTCTTGTAAATTTACTTGCTAATGGATTAATGATTAGCAGTGCTACCATTTGAAATGATTCTTGTTGTTGCTTGTTTAGTTGTAGGTTCATCAAATAGTTTTCCGGGGATACCCATCACTCATCTTTGTTTCATTTGTTTTTAATAGCAAGGTAGGAAAAAGCTCTCATGCTTTTCTAAGTTAACCCTCTTCTTGCATATTTTACCTCTGAGAAAAGAAAATCAAAACAAAGTAACTACAAAGTCTTGAGAAATTATGAATAATTAGATCTTAAGAGGAGTATCTCCTTGTTCAAACAATTAATAATGCCTTAGTACTGTGAAACCTTAGACAAAATAAAAAGATTGGATTCACTTTCATTTCTTTGTGTATGTTCCTTTCTTGGCAAGTAAGTTTTTGGCACTAAAGGTGCACTTGTGGTAGATGAGGAAATCATTGCAAAACAAAGAATTGAGAACCAAGGAATAGGATTGTGAGGGCTTTAATTCTTGATTTTGTCATGTCTCCACAATGATCTGATCCATCAACATCGTTGATGCCACATTGAATGTGGTAGTGGTGATGCTATGAGCGATAATGACAATGATTGACATGTGGGTCATGGTGTTGAGCCAAAGTCATTTTATTTTTTAAAATTTTTTGAAACCATAATGGTATCCTTTCGATACTTTCGATGTTTTTTTCTTAGACTTGGAATTATAAAATCACTGGTATCTAGACTATCCATCCTCATCCAAAATATATATCTTTGAATTAAAAGTATCCACCCAAATATAATGGTTTTGCATTGGGTTTGTCTTGGATAGTGAATTAAACCTTATGCAAGGAGAATGTGGATAAATAGCAGCACTAAATAGAGTATTTGCCTAAAATTCAAACAGTTAAGGTTAATCATGATCTTCAAGTGTATATCTTCATATCCTTTTTTTAAAGAAAAAATTGTGATACTTTTTACATTCTTGCTCCATAATATGGCTAAAATGTACCAACAAAATGATATCCTACTGTCCTTACCAATGTAGAGATTTTTAGCAAAAAATATTTAAAGAGTGGTTACCATCAAATTAGAATCAGGCTTGATGATGAATGAAAGATAGCTTTCAAAATACTAGATGGATTTTTTGAGTGGTTAATGATGCCATTTGGGCTCACAAATATACCTACTATATTCATGAGGTTGATACATGATGTATTTAAGGACATGATTGGTATGTATTGTATTATCTTATTTGACAATATTTTGGTGTATAGCTCTAATGAGAAAGAGCACTTGGATCACTTGAGGATGATGTGTCTTAAATTGGAAAAGGCACAGTTGGTGATCAATGTGAAGAAAAGTTGTTTCATCAATAAGGAAATCATATGTCCAAGGCTTCTGGTTTCTAAAAACAAAATTTAGATGGAAGCTACCAAGATGAGGATTATAAGAGATTGGCCAACTTCTAAGAATGTTCAGGAGGTAAGATCATTCGTGTTTAGTGAGTTATTATCGAAGATTCAAAAAATTTTAAGTAACATTTATTGGACTATGTTTGCTTTATTAAAGAAATATAAATATTTCAAGTGAAATAATGACACCCAAAGAAGCTTTGACTTGTTGAAAGCAAAGATTACTAGTGAATTGGTGCTTATAATTCTAAATTTTTAGGTGGAGATGGATGCAAGAGGACTTCTCATTGGTGGGGTACTTTTACAAGAAGATAGACCTATTTCTTTCTTTTCTAAGAAGTTACATGAATCAAGAAAAAAAATAGCATCTATGAAAAGGATTTATATGTAATTCTTAAAGAAATCAAGCATTGAAGGCATTACTTATTGCCCAAGAAGTTCACTTGATGATAGATTACAAACCACTATAAATTTTCAATTCTCAAAAGAAGTTGAGTGCATAGCACATGAAGTGGATTTCACATTTAGAGGAGTTTAATTTTGTGTTAAAACACAAAAGTGAAAAAGCCTACTTGGTGGATGATGCATTGTCTAGGATGTATATGATTAATTTTAGTGTATGACATGTGAAAGATTTGTGGGTGATTTTGCTGATTTGTATGAATAGGATGGTGATTTTGGACAAGTTTGGAAAAGTCTCAAAGAGCCATTATTGAGTAGGATATACTAGTGAAGCAACTGTCATATTCAAGATAAAATTTTATTCAAGAATGGGAAGGTATATGTTCCTAATTGTGATTTTAGAAAAAAAGGTTTTGTTTGAAAAAAATTTTAGTGGCATAGTAAGTCACATGGGCAAGGATAAAGCATTGGAACTTATGGATAGACACTATTTTTACCTTGGTATGATAAATGAAGTTTCAAAATTTGTAAAGGAATATTTGACTTGTTAGAAGTTCAAAGGATGTAAAGGAATGTATAGATAGTATATGCCTTTTCCAATTTCCAAGGGTCCATAGAAATGTGTGTTAATGGATTTTGTGAGTAGTATTTGAAAAATCAAGAGTGAGAATAATGAAATTTTTGTTGTAGTGAACAAGTTCTTCAAGATAACACAATTCATTCTATCTAAAAAGGTAAGTGATGCTTCTAATGTGGAGAATTTAATTTTTCACCATGTTGTAAAGTTGGATGAAATTCCTTTGAATATTATTAGTGATAAATATTCAAAATTCACTAGTTATTTTTGGAGATCCCTTTAGAAAATTTTAGGAAAAAAATTGAATTTTTCTAGTGTATATCATCTACAATTTGATGACCAAATGAAGGTGGTAAATAAGTCCTTGTTGAATATTTTGAGGTGTTTGTGTGATGGATAATCAAATAGGGGGAAATAATTATTGTGCCATGTAATTTTTTGTTTGATAATCCTTTCTATATTATCATTAGTAAAAGATCATTTCAAATGAACTATGGTTTTGGTCCAAAGTTGATGCACAATTCAAAGAGCTTTGATGGTGAAGCTCAACTTAGTATTGATTTTACACAAGAGATGAGGGATTTCTATGCATAATTAAAATCAAATATTAATAAGAAGATCAAAGAATTATTACTCTATAGAAATGAGAAAAAATGGAAGCCAAATTTTGTTATTGGTGACTTGAATTGGTTGCATTTGAAGAAGTGGTTGAGAGATGTTAACTTCTCCAAGTTGAAAGTTAAGAAGATGGGATCTTTCATGATAAAGGCCAAGATTAATGACAATGCTTTTAAAATTAACTTGCCAAACAATGTTGGTTTATCTTTTGTATTTAGTGTTTAGATCCTATGCACTATCATAGAATGGTCAATGAGAAAATCATACAGGGAAACATTGATGAGTTGAAGAGGGCTATTGATTAATCCAAGCCTTCAATGGAAAGAAATAAAATTATACTCAAGTGGTGGAAAGCTTCAAGCATTCATGGAATGAAAAGCATAATTAATTGATCCATTAGGAGGATTAATCCATAAATGATGTTGTATGTATCCATGAAAAACTTCATGAGTGGGGAATCACTTCAACATCTACTTCTGTATCACATGATGATGAGGGGTGGAGTATCCCAACACTATACCATACAAGTCATGAGTGTCAGTGCATGTCTAAATCATAATCCACGAATGGGTAGTGTTATCATGCTAGTAGCTAGTGTTAAGTTTGAGTCATTGTCTTTCCACTTTAAGCTAGTGAAGTTCAAGTGTATGGTTTAACTCTTAACTGATGTTATAGGCTCTTAAGTGCTCTAAAGTAAACATGATTGAAGGTATAATTCAAAGTCCAGTCAACTAAGAAAACATAAACCTATCTTAGCCTAATGCGATGGACATATGGTCCTAGTCTACTATACATGCCTTGGACTCATGTAATTATCATTGGGATTACCAAGTGGTATTACTATTGAGTGAATCAACCAACACCACTACTAGATTATCATATAACTACACTTAGCACTTGAAACCATTCGTATCCATACCGCTTAGTAATGACATGTAGAATAAAATGCTTAGAATGTAAATGATTAACTAAGAAAACAGTAAATGTTATGCTAAGTAAACAAATGAAACTAAGGGAATGCTGTAATGATGAAAAGCAATCTCAGTCTTTGCTATCATCATGAACTACATCCATGTGCAATTCACTTGAATAAAGAAACCAAAAAACTACCAAAAATCACACTGTGGACATTCACTTAGTCTCTAAGGCTATAAAAACAAACTACAAGAATCTCACTAAGGATGAAATGAAAAGCTATGGATTGTGCATCCAAGTGCTAGTATTTATAAGGTTGCATGCATTCTGAGACATCACATCAACAATGACGTAGCATGTACCATGACATCATATCTATGAAATTGTTCCTACGATATCATAGATATGATATCACATCACAACAAAAATATGACTTTATCATACCCCCTAAATTGACTAAAAACTCATCCTTGAGTTAAAACTAAATGAGGATAGAGTTCCTTATAAAATTAAGAGGTAGACTTGACTGTACATGACTTACTAACTATTTACATGACTTAGAATGCCATAGTGATGCTTAAAAAATGACATAATTACATGATAAGATGAAACAAAATAAAACTTGAAGTAGCTCAATGTAGCTCATGTTCCAAGTGGTGGAGGCTCTTCCATCAGTTGCTTCCCCTTGTCATCAAGCTTTTGAATTGGTATCAATTCAAGAGCACCTGAATCTTTTCTTCTTCTATCTATGGGTCATGTACTATCCACGCTTGTTATGCAATGTTAGATGGAGCAAGTACATCCCATGGGCATGGCAATTGTGGAAACATCTTGTTGGCCTTTATGTACCAAGTTGTAAACTATTGTCTATCTTCTTCAAAAGATCTAGACATCTCTCTTAGCTCTTGGTAATCTGATATTTAACATGTTAGGTTTGCTATTACATCCTTCTAGCCCTAGTAGCTAGCTTTGACAATCTTGAGTTCACAGTTTACCACATGTAATTTCTATAATGCATCCTTTTAGTCAACAAACTCCTTCTCATACATTGCGTAGACTATTGCTACCTACTACTCTAACTCGTTCCAAGGCCTACTTGCTATTAACATAGCTAGGTTAGCATGATGAAAGCTCACTAACCCCATGTATTCTATTAGATCCTCTTTCTGTAAGTCTTTATTCTTTACCTCAACCTAGTGTACATGAGAAAGTTTTCTAGAATTGGCTACCAATCTAGGTTTTGTGTAAAGATGGAATTGATTTTGGCCTTCACCATATGGATTTCCATTTCATTGATTTTCTTATACATGCCCATCTGATCTCTAAAATGCTCTTTGAATTACTCATGCTTCTTGGCCTCATTTTTCCATGTGCTAATTTCTGTAGTAGACTTCTAACGGATGATGTAAACTTCTTCCATTGATAGGATTCTATTTTCTTGGGCTAAGTAATTCATATATTAGTTGATGTAGACCAATTATTCTTGGAGATATTGGATGCTCTCCTCAAGAATATTCTTTTTCCTTTCAATGTTTGTCAACCGAGCATCGTTAGCAGCTAACTATTTATTTTCTTCCTGTAAGGATAGGAGGGCTTTAACATGTGCATATATTTATGCTTTAGAAACAAATGCATTTCACACTACCTTCTCCTTTTCTTTCTTCATTCCCATGTTATGGTGAATCAACTACATCATATGGTCAATTCTAAATTAATTTAGTTGGTCTGGTGCTATGAATTATGTTGGGTCTTTTCTTTCAAATCTTAGGATGGCTAACTCCTCTTTCAATTGTTGTACCTCATTCATTGCATGCTCATCCCTAGTTTCAACCATGATCAATTTTACTTTTGTGGCAATCAAATTAGATTGGACTATAGTGATATTACTAGGGATATCAAAACGATTCTACTTCTCTCGACCTATCTATAGCAATTTGTCGAAAATATCTTCATGCTTCATAGAAGTCATTGAGGTTCCAACAAGCATTTGAGCATCCTGTGCTCCAAAGATATCAACCAATGGCACAACGAGTATGTTGAAGGATTCTTTTATGTGGTTAGTGATGACCTCTGTGGCTCCTATTACATCTTGGTTTTGCATGATCACAACTATGGTACCTTCACTAGTTTTGAGAATAACTTGGAATGATGCAACATTCCTAGATATCTGTTGCATCCAATCATCCTCTTCTCCTACTTGGAGTGATACTTGTCCACTAGTTGGGAATATAGATACTATGGGCCTTGTGGGGCTCTCTCTTACTCTATGACAAATTAACACCCTCTCTTATTCCCCAACTTATTATTTTTGCAATCTACTATAGATGGCTCATGGACAATTTGTAGCCCTATGGCAACAATGAAACTTCTTGTTGTTGTTGTTGTTGTAGCTACTATTCAGTTTGTGGTTGGCTACTAGGTCCTACTTGTTATTACTAACTAGTAGCTAGAATGCTACGAATAAGGGTGGTGCCCTTCTTTCTAAGATTCAAACCAAGTCCAAACCACTTTCTAGTGACATCACATTATTTCATCCCTGGGATTTTCAACCATAAGACTATCACTATTGTAAAGAGTATTACCACTTGGTGTATTATCCAAGGAAGGAGTTTATTCATTACACATTTTATTTTTTAGATTCCTAAGAAGCTACCTACCTTCAGGCATGGATAACATGTCTTTCCAGTGGAACCCCTAGAAATTTATTCAGTGCATGGATTTTATTTTTAATTGTGTCAACCTTACCTAAGAACTACCTTCAAACATGGGTAACATGTCTTTCTAGTAACATGGTAAGGTAGCACTTATTGTACTCTTACTTCCATTTTTTGTTAGATCTACAAGTATATAATACATCCTTAGCAATAGGATAGAACTTACAATAGTAATCCAAGAGAATGCACAAATCCTCTTAATGTCACACCCTTACATTCCCACTTGATTCTTCACTCTTCTATATAAGCATTATGATCACAGGTTTATTCTTAGTTTTATTATGAGAAGAATGTCATTATGGCCATGATAAGAACCTCTTATTATTGTAATGGATGGATGTATGTTGTGGTCTCATTGTATAGGTAATCAGTCCCTTAGGATTTGATAATATAGAAAAATCTTCACCTTATTTGGACTACATCTTACTTTATTTTTGAGTTTTATTGAAAAATTAATAGAAACATGTACAAGTGAAGTAATGGCAAAGATAGTAAGAATGAAAGATTATAAAAAGAATGTAAAAATGTTGAAGAATGGGAAAATGATTAAGAATTGAAAAAGTATAAAAGAATGAAAAGATATCAAAGAATGTGAAAATTGGTAAGAAATGTGAAAAAGTATAACAAGAAATTACAAACCAAAAAAATTGTAAAACAAAAATTTAAAAGCCATTTATTAGTTCCTAGATCAAGATAAGGTATCTCCCCCATGATTGAACTCATGGACGAGTATTTGTAAAATGGACCCTAGATCTCCTAGATCATACACTCTAGGTTTTTCACTTACCATTCTTAGTGACTTAGTTGTTCAATCATCATCCCATGTGATCTTGATGGAAATAAAATTTTGATGTTCTAAGGACATATATTCCTTTGAACTATATGATCTGTTCATTTTATAAGGTCCACTATTCTTTCTTGTTGATTCCTAAATTCAAATTCTAAGTCCTTATTTCCTCTATTTGTTGGTGTATGATTATGGTTTAATATTTTCATTTGTGAGTTTTCAATTAGGGTCATTTTCTTAGGATAAGAGTTAAAAAGTGGGTTAGATGCTTTCATGCATGTTTTGGACAATTTTAGGTTCTTAGTTTTTGGCCACTGGGTGTCTTTTGGTTTAGTGGCCCATGCTCCTTATTGTACACACACTTGTTTCTCACATCTGTTGTGGGCTAGTGTAAGGATTGTGTTGACATTTTGAAGTTTTGGTCCACAACTACATCCTTCTTTATCATCAGCAATGCATGGAATTATCTATGTATGTATGGCTCTTTACACATCTTCTTTGAAGATTTCCACAAATAAATCTCTCATTCCTAACTTAGCATCTATTATGCTAAGGCATGCTCTTCCCATAATGATAGGAAATTCCGTATTATTATTCTTCACATTAATCACTAGAAAGTCTACTAGATAAGACCACCCACTTATGGTGGTCATCACATCTTCTATATGTCCTAAAGGAATAGTGATAAATTGATTTGCTAGCTCTAACCTTATGTTACACTTCTTTAAGAGTGGTAGGTTCCATGCCTTGTATGTTTTTTGAGATATTAAGTTTACTCTGAAACCTGGGTCTAGTAGAGCCTTGCATGGTGAATTTTCAATCATTGGTAAATAAATCATAGGAATTCTTACATCTATCCTTTTCTTAGGGAGTGGTCCTACCTTTATCTAGTTCGATATTATTTCCATTAGCATGACAATAATAATCTCTTAATTTGATTGTTGGAGAAGCAGGGTGTTTGTAGGAGGATCCTTCATATAAGGAACATAATTCAGTGAAGTCCTAACTCTACTAGCTCTTTTTGGACTTGTTTTAAAGAAAGTACATTTCTTAGATTTGTCTTTAGTATTGTTGTTGTGATCCTCTATTTGTATATTTACTGACCTTGTAGTACTTCTCTACTGAGGTTGTGATGGTAGTTCTCCCTACATTGTAGGTGATGGTACAAGTGGTAAAGGGTTAGGAGGTTGATTGAATGAACTAGCTATTTATTGATGCACATATGGATTGGAATCCATCCTTGGAGGTGTAGGTATATGGTACTCTAGTGGATAGTATTGAGATGTCTGAACTACTACATTTCCAAGAGAGATCAGACACTACACATAATATCCATAAGGGTATGGTTGTTGATATGGGTACTACTATCTTGGTGGTGGCATTTTCCACGATTGTGGTTGCTACCACTATTAATGGTACTACTCCATGTGGCTACAAGTAAGCTCCACTAGGGTAGTAGGCTTACCTTAAGGGTAAGGTAACTGTTTGGGCATTTGCTTCTTGATGAATCTTAGATTAAGTGCATATGCCTCTATTTCCTACAAATGTACCATTGGCACACTATACATCCTTCCTCATCCTTTGAGCTTATATCAAAACATTCTATCATTGAGGCCACTTTTTCTTTTCATCTGAAGTCTCTTTTCTTTGTTTTCTTTTTGCCCTTATTGAAGGCTTACTCAGTGCTTTCTTTCATAATTTTCAAAGCTATAAAAAATTTCTTGTCCATCGAATCCCACATCTTTTCTACCTTAGTTGCTATATCAATAACAAATTTTTGAATAGGTAGTGTTTTCTTCTAGATCACCTCTTCCAAAGTTTCTTTCTCTTGGTTATCACATATTTGTACATCTCTGTTCTAAATAGATGGATCTCTATTATAATCCTTGGCTAATTCTCTCTTCGTCAACTCACCTTCTTCCTTTTTACAGTCTTTCTTAAGCATAAACCCTAAGGGTTTTTCTAGTTTTATTTCTTAACCCATCAATAATATGTCTAAGCTACTCCCTTTGGGAAAATCTATGGCCTAGGCACCTATGCAAAAGTGAATAGCATCTACCCATTGCCACATCAAGGGATTTGTGGATCCCTTGCTTTCATCCTTAAATCTTCTTCCTAAGATTGGACACTCAAGAGTAGGTTTGGTATTTATCATTGAAAATGTTAAGCATGATGCTCCATCTTCTAATTGATTCAGGTTCCAACAATTTGTACCATCTTTCTACCTATTTGATGAGTATTTGAGGGAACAACTTAAGTTTCTACTAATCACTCTCTATATTCTGTAGGACATAGGCATTGTAAAAATCTTGAAGGTGATGTTGTGGATTTGTGTTATGCCCACCTTCAAACTTAGGCATATTGTTCATATCAAGTCGCTTGATGTGGATGTCTCTCACATGTTTGGTTGGAATGTATACAATTTTCCTTATGTTTATCACACTATGAGTTGCCAACAGGGGTTCATCATGATTATAGGGTTCATATGCTTGATTGTAGTGGTGTACACATATCTCTGTCTTTCTTCATATCTATTCCTATCCTTTATGGTTTATGCTCTTCATCTTTTTCATCAAAATGTCTTGGGTGATAGTTATGTTGATCATGAGTTCGATGTCTTTCCTTGTTGATGAGCCAGCCAAAATTCGATGTTGGATACCTTTAAAATTTGTCTTTCCTTCATTGTAGAGATTGTCACCTCATCTGTGATTGATCTGTGAGTCACATTCGTGAAGAAATGGTTTAAAAAGTTAGAGAAATCATCAAGACAATAAATAATTAGAATCAAATCCAATTAAATTCCACACTTATGCCTACCACTCATAAGTATAATCATAAAATTTCACCCTAATTTCTAACATTAAGTTCAAGAATCCAAATTAATAATTAAATCAAATTGAAATTACAAATAATAATTGAAGATCATAAGGGAGACTTCGCCTAAATTGTAATTCTGCCTTGCTATCTCCATAATGCAGCAATTTTGATCATTCGATGATGGATTACAAGAATTGCCACAAGGCCCAACAGATCTTTAATAATAACCACAAGAACAATTAATCCCAGTTTGATGAGGAATTTATTAGTATCAACTCCTTCTCCTCTCTTGTTTGCTTAAAAATGAATTTTCTCAATGTTGTATGCTTAATGCTACTCTTCCAAAATGCAATGTGGAGTCCATTATTTATACTCTTCGATAGTTTGAAATAGGTATTCTAATAATGGACTTATATATTATCAATCCATATAAATCGGTGGAAATGCCAAGTTTGGCATTATGATATTATAAACTCCAATGGAAATGGTAGAAGAGGCATTTTGTAGCTGCCCTGGAATAGTGAAACCCTTGACATGTCTGCCACTTTTCAGCCTAAATAGTGAAACCGTCGCTATGTCCTTGCCTGCCATCATCATCGTTTCTACTGCACATGCTATTCCTTGCTACTATTTCTGCCATCACCTTGTCGCACAGGCTATTCGTTGCCTTCATCTGCTGTCCTATTCATGCTGTGCTCTATTGCTGTTATTATGCACTGTCATTGCCACGCGTGCTTTGCCATTACTGCTCTTGTGTGCTGCACCTTCGCCTGCCCTGGTCATGTTGCATCGTTAACGCTACCTACAAAAACCCTTGCTCACTTGCTATCCTCATGTTGTCGCAACCGCGCTTGCCATCATTGTCACTGCTGCGTGTGTCGTCATGGCTGCCCTAGTCATGCTGCATTTTGCCTTTGTGCGCCAAAAATCCTTGATGCACCATGCTTTGTTGTTGCTCTACACCACACGTGTTGCCATTGTCTGCTTCTGCCGTTGTCATGCATCATCGTTGTTATCTGCTTCTGCTTTGCTGTTGCTGGAAACCCTGGTTCACCAACAATAGTGATACCCTTGCTCGTGTTGTTGCGTGCGTGCACCATGATCCGCTCCTATTACTGTCTAGCCACCCACCGCTGCTGTGCTTACTGATCCTTGCTGTAGCCATCCTAGCAATGCACTGCCGTGCTCGCCGGACCACTACGAGTGAGTGCTGCCAATGTCGTGACACACAAATGGGCTTGTTGTCCAATATATAATTTTTATATATAACTATAATATTTTTATAATGTTTATATAATATATATAATATAACTAT
>MNCI01002989.1:58315-81781 GCA_015680685.1 Gnetum montanum
CTAATACTAATACTCACTACTAAACTAAAATACAATAATTATTAATTTAACACTAATTAACAATATAAAATCAATTAAAATGCATGCCTTTGATAAAAATACTTATTAAAACTAAACCAATTTTTGGGGTTTAACACTTGTCATGATCCTATACCTTTGTTCCCTTCAGTTAGAGTCCACTAATGATCATGAGGTTGAAGATGAAGCAATGGGAGAACAATGCTGACTAGATCTCCTTATGTACTCTGGTATTCATTTCTTTGTGATCCAGCAAAAGATCTTGGCCTTGAGTCCTGCTTGTACTTAGAGTTTATTGCTACTCTTCTTGATGTCTTTGCTAAGGCTAAATGTAGTTTCACTTTGACAAGTCCTTCTAGATGAATAATAGGCATTTGGAAATAGACTTCATGATCTTAGTGAAGTTTCTCTACTACAAATGCATTGCAATCAAGTTCTTCTAGGACAACAAGAGAGTTAACTTGCTTTCCCTTGTTGTGCACATGTTTGGTTTCCATAGTAGCATCTCTCTGCACTTGTGCCTCTGTGAGTTGGTAGGGTCTCATCATGCGTTTGGTTACATGGTATCCTTCTTGCACATGGCTTAGATTCATTTCTCTTAAAGCTATTTGAAGCATGGTGGGTGCTAAATGCTCTAGAGGCAAAACAATGTTACCCTGTAGGTCTCTCCACCTCAATTGTCCATCTTGGTAAAAGATGAATGTGGAATTAGGGTAGTAAGAATCATTATGAGCATATGAGATTCTTATTTGCATAGGCATACTTCAGTCTTCAGCATCATTTATTCTATTATTGCCCCTTTATATCTCGTTGGAAGGTGATAGTGTTTTCTTAGTTGAAGCCATGTTACAAGTGCAACACTTATGTGTGTGTGTTATTAGAATTATTTAAAGATTATGGAAATTAACCCTTTAGTTCTTAATACAATGAACTTTGTAAAATCAATTACTTAGCACACATTAAGACATCCTCAGCAATGGTGCCAATGATGAGAGATGGGATATTTGAACACTCTACCATACAGGTCATGAGTGCCAACGCATGACTAAATCATAATTCATAGATGGACAATGTTATTATGCTAGTAATTGGTGTTAAGTTCAAGATTGTTTTCTTTCCACTTTCAGCCAATGAAGTTCAAGTGTATGGTTTAGCTCCTAGTGAGGCATATGATTAACTGATGTTGTAGGCTCTTAAGTGTTTCTAAAGTAAACATGATTGAAGGTACAATTCTAAGTCTGGTCAACTAAGAAAACATAAACCTATCTTAGCCTAATGTGATGGACTTATGGTCCTAGTCTACCGTACATGCCTTAGACTCGTGTAATTATCACTAGGATTACCAAGTGGTATTACTACTAAGCAAATCAAGCAATGCCAATACTGGGTTATTAGATAACTACACTTAGTGCTCAAAATTAGTTGTATCCATATCACTTACTAATGACATGTAACATAAAATGCTTATTGTATCTATGACATTGTTGCAACGAGATCATAGATACAATATCACATCACAACAAAAATATGACTTTATCACATGAGTTCACTCTTTGAATGTTGGAAGAGCTAGTGCAGAAAAATATTTTTTAATTTTCTTGTATTTTTTATAGTGATTTTTAAAGGTTTTATGGCTCTAGATAGGCATCTTGAAATTCAAGAAATGTCTTTGCTGAGAGTTGAGCTTGCAAAAGAGATTCCAAATTGAAGGGAGAATTCTTGGCAGAGTTGTTGAAGTCTTAGATAAGATGTCTTAGAAGTGGATGAGATGTCTTAGATTTTTGTGAGACATCTCAAAGATTGGTAAGACATCTCAGTTGAGATGTCCTAGGTTGGGCTGAGATGTCTTAGCTCCAATGGAGATGTCCCACCTACAAGTCTAGGTTGATAGTGAGATGACCAAGAAAGACCAAAGATAATCCAAAAGAGTGAGGAAACTTCCAAAATAACCCATTCTAATTAAGAAAATAGTTGGGAGAAGATGAAAAAAGAAATGAAAATAGCCTAAGATTCTTAAGTTAAGTTAGAGAAAGATTTCTGGGTTTCTTATCTTCTCTTTGTTAATAAATATTGATCTCATTTTTCATGAGATGTCATGGATAGAATTTTGAGTTGGTAAGAGCTTAGCATGAGATATGTGTCATAAGATCACACATGAAGAGTGCATGAGAATGTATGTAGATCTTGGTCAATTATGTGTATTTCGCCTTATGTCTCTTGTATACTTGTATGTTGGATCTCAACCTTGGGTTATGGGAGAGATCTCATTTGGTTATATCTCAGATTTTTTAAAGTCCAAACCATAAAAAAATGTGAGTCATAATAAAATATATATACTTGTTGATACATAAGGGGTTGTTCCAAGGTAAACCACATATAAGCTTATAAGCAAATATACCATGATATATAAAAATGCTAGTGCATGTAAACAAGGAGCCAAGGGTTTAAGGTTCAAGATGCACAATCATAAACATAATTATAAGAAAGACATTAGAATATACTAGCATTAACCACTAGTAAAATGTAATATATTTGACATAATATATTAATTATATCCTTACACTTAAAAATCAAGCGTAAGAAAATAAATAATAAAATGAAGATCCTAGCTTCTAAACACCAAGGTGTTACAACATATAATTCATAAATCTCTAACATGAATCATATAATTCATTACTCACAATTAAATGTAATATAATCTATCTAAATACATTAGTACTAAACATTAATTAGTATTATATGCTAAATAGGTGGTTGTCCAATTAGTAATGACAGAAAACATATTCTGAGATCTCATCATAAATATACTTTTAACATATATATAAATCATAAAACTCCACAATCATTCTACCTACATGGTTTAACCTAGACCATCTATACCAACACTACCTATGAGAAGAGATATGACAATTTGACATGACTAAATTAAAAGAAAGACATATAGAATCCCTAATCAATTTGGGGTGAAGCATCATGAATCTAGTTTATAATACATGATGAATATCATTCTTGAAAGCATGTTATGCTTCACATCCAAGTAATATATCTTGATGATGAAGGTGTAGTTTGATATTAATGATACTTCAATTTCAACTTTGAATTTGAAGAAATTTTTAAATTTTTGAATATGATGAGTTATTCATTAGTCATTGTACTAATTTTTAAGCATATTATACATTGTGGTATTATAACATGATTCATGGCATGAGCACCATAAGATGATCATAAGTCATGTTCTATTGAAATACATATATAATAAAAACTAAGGATACCATAAGCAAACGATGAGAAAACCATGAGTTGTTATTTAAGGAAGCCTAGAAATTTATATTTTTGAATGTTTCACATGTAAAATGTGATGTTCTAACTAGTTGTGGTTAATTTATCTTATTTTTCTTTTCGTGTCATGGATCCCACAAATTGTTATTTAAGGAAGCCTAGAAATTTAGATTATTGAATGTTCCACATGTAAACCATGATCCTCTAACTAGTTGTGATTAATTTATCTTATTTTGCTTTTCATACCATGGGTTATGGTATATCATCATGAGTCATAGTTATCAATCACAAGTCAAGGTTGACCATTTACTTTAATTTTAGTACACAGGAGTGATGGTTGTGTTGTAGTGAATTTTTGGGCATATCATATGATAACCATAAGTCATGGTTTGATTATTGAGGATACCATGAGTTAAGATTAGATCATAACATGTAATAAAACTTCAGTATTATCAAATCCTATAATTTAATTTAAGTAAGACTTAAATTTTTTAAGTTATCAAAGATAGCTACATAACGTGAGAAAATGGCTTAAATAGATTTAGTTGGATTTGAATTGAATTTTATAAATTTAATTAATTAATAATTATTGGTGTTCTTATGAATGAAATTTTGAAATAGTGAGGATGGATGAGAAGAGTGTTGATTAATAATCTTCACGCTATTGATGAATAGAAGATGGTAAATAATTGTTTAATTGATTGTTGACTAATGAAGCTAAAGAGGTAACGTAAACTAATAATACTAATGTTGATAATAATTATGAACTTGAAGGATATTATCTTTCTTAAATGAGAGAAGATGAAAGGCTATTAAAGAAAAAAAATTGTATACAATCTTTATTCAATAGTTCCAAAAGTTTTACAACATCTTATGGCCTTCACATTTATAGAACAACTTTGGGGTCATGATGAGGAATAATGAAGAGTTAATCTCCACTAAAAATAATGAAGAAAAAACTTTGAAAAAAATGATGAATTGGGACCATAAAGAAGTACATCCATCCATCAATTCATAAATTATATATTTGACTTTATTTTTTCTTATTTTCAGACTGAATTACAAAATAAAGCATGAATTTTGTTTCTAAAGATTTACTTTTTCTAGCTTTACACACTAGTAATATTAGTCCCTTCTCTAGGATGAAATGCAAATATCTTGATGAATATCCTTAGTCTTCTTGAATCCTCTACTTTTGTTTAAGGTATTTAATCCTATATAAAAAAGGAGATTTTATTTAAGATCATCTACTTAATTATTTGTTTCAATATGAATTAGTTTGATATTTCCTTTCTTTACTTATTTCTTTATAACATAGTACTTTATGTTAATATGTTTGGAATTTTTGTATAAACTATGTTCAATCAAGAGTTATATAACAATTATGTTATCAAATAAGAGTTTAATAGGAAGGTACACATAAAATGAAAGTCATGTTATAACCTTTTTGAACCAAAGGAGATGTTAAATACATTCAACTGTTACATTGAATTTTGCCTTCCATGTTGATAAACTAACAAAATTTTGTTTTTTGATTTCCAGTAAAGCGTATTTTGTCCATAAAAGATTATTACTCCTAAAGTTGAGTTTTTATTATTATCATCATCTTTCCAATCAACATCATATATGCATGAAATCTTTCATCTCCTTTAGTATATTTTAATCCATAACTTTAAGTTTTTGTTACAAATCTGAACACATGAATAAGAATTTTAAGATGAGATTCTCTTGGTTTTTGCATGTAACATAACAGGAGAGAAGTAGCAAATTCTAAATCAAGTCTTGTATGGTATAGAACTCTTAAAGATCCTAACATTATTTCATACACGGTTGCGTTAATAAGAGGTGTATGATCTTTATTTTCTATCTTGATGTTATAAGTAAGGAAGAATTTTTTGGCTTTCTCTAATAACATTATACTTTTCTAAAATGGATCTTATAAACTTAGATTGATGAATTTTGATTTTCTACTTGTTTTACTTAACTTGAATGTCTAAGAAGTATTTCCATTCTCCTATATATTTAATTTTAAATTCATTTTTCAAATTAGATTTTAATTAATTTAGGACATTTTTAGTTGTGGCAATAAAGGCTATATCTTCCACATAAAGAGAGATGACAATGAAATTATCTCTATCATGTTGGTAATATAGAGTTAGTTCAAACATGCATGAGAAGTAGTTTTTCTTTATGAGAAAGTCATTGATTCTATGAAACAATGCTCTATGTGCTTATTTAAATCCATATAGTACTTTTTTAAGTTTACAAACATTATCTTCCATACCTTCAAGTTATAAAATTTATATTTCTTCATTAATGGGTTTAGTTCAAAATATTAACATTAATTTTATGTAGCTTTAAATCATAATGAGTGACAATATATAGGATGAGATTGATTGTTTCAGATCTAGCTACTAGAGTGATAATTTCATCCTAGTAAATGTGCATCTTTTATTGGAAGCCTCTTGAAACAAGTCTTGTTGTATGATTGGTAACTTCTCCTTTCTCATTAAATTTATTTTCTAAAGCCATTTGTAATTGATGAATTTCTTATCTTTTGGTTTGTTAATAAGTTTCCATTTGGTATTCTTCATGATTACCTCATATTCTTTCTCCATAGCTTGTTTTCACAGTTTGGATGTTGAACCTCTATGACATTTGAAGGTTCTTGAGTAAGTGTTGAATATGCCATGTTTTTTATGACATTGGATCATTTTAAAGTTGATATCCACCATTTGTGTTGAAGGATGTTCTTTTTAAATAATTGATCTAGGATTAATCTGATGTTCTAATTTCTAATGATTTTGTTAAAAATCAATAATTTCAAATTTATCTCCATGAAATAAGACATCTCTTGAGATGTACAATTTATGTTATATTAAGTCATAACATGTGTATCCACTTGTTTTTGAACCATAGCCAAGAAAAACATATTTTTTACCTTTGTCATCAAGCTTCTAGATAAATTGTTAGGGAGTCTCACATAATAGTTGATGAAGCACTAAACAGTCGATGCATCGACTAGGCCACGTATACGTGGCCGCATCGACGCGGCCCTGTCGACGCATCCCTCCATGCATCAACGTGGCCCCATTTACGCAGAGCCTGTTTTAGCCTATAAATAAGTGGGCCTCCACCACCCTTAGGTATCTTTCTAGTAGTTGTAGCAAAGCCCTTGCAGTTTGTTTCTATAGGAGTTAGACTATTTTCCCAAGTGCATGCCCGTAGTGTGATGCTTGTAATTGTATGACACCTTTATTTGAGTGTGATGTACTTGGACATGCACATGACCGGAAATAAAGATCAAGATTACTTCATCATTGCAACATTCACTTAGTTTTAATTGTTTAATTGTTATTTTTTTTATTGTTTTCTTAGTTAATATTTCTTTACCATCATTTACTATTCTTGTTGTTAAATGCGGAATGAGTATGACTTAATCACGAGCATTTAAGGTGTGACTACTTGGTGACCCAATAGCGTACCTAGGATCTACACTTGGTAATCTCAGTAGTAGTCGTGCACAAGGTCCAAGATGTGTACGGATGATTAAGGAACAAATGTTCATCACACTTAGGCTAGCTTAGACTTCATTTCCTATTGCTTATTAGTTTAATTAAGATTATTTTCCATTGTCTCTAGGAGTAGCACTAGTTTAGGATCACATCATACACCTCACTCTGGACTAAACCATATGTGATAAAGCAAATACTAGTCCAGCTAAGAAGAAAATGAATTGCGATCAACGTGTAACTATCTAGATACAACAACTAGCCTGTCCACGGAGTTCAATCGGATCATGCGTGAACGTCGTATTCGTATGGTTGAGTGTAGGGGTACCTTGCCACTCATCATTAGCACCGTTGCCGGTGATGGTGCTAGTTATTTCGATTAGTTATATCATACAAGATTGCTGTAAAAAGTATTAATGATATATCCTTTAGAAAAAAATTTAAATTAAATTCAATTAAGTCACACACAGTTCACAACAATGTCTCTCTCACAAGACCATGACAATGCAACAACTAGTAGGGCAACTCATTGGAGAACCAACAAATTATATGATAATGAAGATGAAGTTTGGAGTACCCAATTTGATGTAGGGGTATCCTATGAGCATCAATGCAAACAACATCGTCCCAACTCATAATTGAATAACATACCTAGTGACGATGAACCCCTACTGGCCACTACAAGATTAACGGAAATATAAGAGGCTATTCAAATACCCCGCAGGCATCGTAAGGAAAGCCGCCTACCCAGCTTAACTTAAACAACTTTCCTAAGTTTTCAAGAGGTTATGATTTAGATCCCCAACATCATCTACAAGCCTTCCATGATGCCTGTGCATGGAATGACATTGATAATGGATGGAAAAAACTTAAGCTCTTTCCTTTGACACTCGTTGACCAAGCAAAAGTATGGTATAGGTCATTAAAACCAAAGTCAATTTGATGTTGGTCGACAATGGTAGAACCCTTCAATGAAAGATATCAAACCTATGCGAAAGTGTCAGCCTTAAGAAGACAAATCCAAGAATGGAAACAAGTGCAACATGAACTCTTGGACATGGCCTTAGAAAGATATTATGCACTATTAAACAACTGCCCAGGCCATGGGTTCTCCGAGGAAAGGCTAATGTGCCATGTCATACATGGGCTTCGTAATGAAACAAGGGAGATCCTAGGAATGTACGCCTGAGGTCAACTATATGAGCTACGAACCCATCAATTCCAAGAGCTTATTAAGCGGGTAGCAAAAGAAGAAGGAGAAATAGCCAAATGGGATAATGTTGAAAGTTCTCAACAGGACCAGAATCTCAACTTAACAAGGGTCCATGATCATGAAAAGGAGAAATCCACTCACTTCAAGGAGGTGGAATCATCTTTGCCAATCCTACAATCACTAGATGAAATTGAGGTAAAGATCAATAAGATGACTGACTGGGTACATGAGAGGTGTGGAGAATATGCCAACATTATTAGAGGAAGAACTATGCCAAATTGAGAAACAGGACAGGACACCACGCATCAAAAGAAAGGATAGCAGATAATAAGAATAAGAACTCAACTACCAATTTCACATATCAATGTAACGCCTATCTGTACAATCACCCCAAAGGCCAATGTCCAGTTTTTTCACATTTACATGAGCATTGGGGAGGAATGTTACATCCAAATTTCATACAGAAATATCAGGTTCAACCATAGTGGCAGAAACCTTATTTGTGGGGGAGGCCACTGCCAACTAGACCATAGCCTTCGTATGTCCCAACATCAAATGCTTATTATGTTCAACACCCTATTTCTCCAATGGGATCAACATCCTCTACCTCACCTCATTGTTATCATTCTCCCAAGTACTATCCAACCATGTCCTCTCCAACAAAATCACCACCTCATGTGCCTTACACTTCTCCTCAACCTCAATATTCTCATACTTCATCCTCTTCTACATTGCCACCAGTTGTGCCAAAAGGATTTGCACCACAGCACCAACGCATGAACGTTGATTGTGCTGCTATTGTCAATAGTAGTGGGAACCCTCCACAACATCAAAAATTTCCTTTCTTTAGGCAAGACTGTAGAAAGAGACAGCATAGTTTCGAAACCACTGCATCCTCCAACTTAGCACAAGTTCAATGCTGTGATGCATCTGCCTCCTCAAACTCAACGTCTCCTGTTACTCTATCTAGGCCAACAATCAACACTCCAACAACCATGGGGCCCAATGAAAATTGCCACATGGGGAGACATGTTGATCCTTGCATACCATTGTACAGTCACAAGTACCATAGTGGGTCAACTCATAAAGTAACCACATCTTATAACTTGCCCCACTATGTCAACTCTAATCAAGTGTGTGAACCCCAATGGGGTAAGTATGACCAGGTCCCAATATTTTCAACATGCAAGGATCCCCACCTTCCATTTATTAATTCTAGCCATGCTCAACCATTTAGTTATGGGGGGTATCCTCCATTCCAACAACACAGAATTAATAAATGTTTTTCTATTTCTTTAATTTTTCAAATTTTTGTTTTCCTGTTTTTCACCTTTTAATTTATTGTTTTATCTTTTTATCTTTTTATGAGTAATCTCATCCATGAATAAAACACTCATGTGACTCATTGGTTGAGGTGTTATTCTATGTTATCAAGTCTCAGGTGACTAATTATTTGAACAGCGAGCCCATCACATCCACCCAACCATTCTATTAATAAGAACTATTCTAGGTACGATGATATTTTTGACATCATTAAAACTTAAAGTAATTTTGTGCTCATTATGCCTAGAGCGAAGAAGGATGGACTAAGAGGGAATGGCAAGGGTGCGACATCAAGGGAACTTGTGGATTCTCTTTGGTGACATTTGTAGGTGCTATCATGCAGTTTGGTTGTACTAAGATCCTTGTAGATCTAACAGAAAATGGGAGTAAGAGTATTAAACGCACCCAATAGAGAACCTAACGCTATTCTAGGGGGTCCCACTGGAAATACATGCATCCATGCTTGAAGGTAGGTGGCTTCTCTGGATTAAGTACTTTAAAAAACAATGAAGAGTGTGCCAAAGCGGCCAAACAAAAAGTATGCTGCAAAGAAATTCCAAGTCACTCCTCCCTTGCACAAAACGCCAAGTGATTGTATGCCTTGTTGTCATGGTGCTCTTATGGTTGTCCATCATTGGATAAAAAAATGCGATGTCACTGATTGGAGGAATGGGCTTGGTCTTGATTTTGGAGCGATGGGCTAATGACACATTAATCATGCCCTACACTCAAGATTCATTGTGCCCTGAGTCAGTTACCTCACGTCCTAATCTCTACAATCCTGTCTTCGATTCATCCCATCTCATTGTTCATGTATTTGTGACTCATGTCTTGTGTAGCATTGAATTCATACCTCATCATGATGGTATCTACATGTGTGTGTTTGTTGCATCGATATAGATTACATTTAACCCTTCTAGTGCCTACGGACATTTTAAGGTGTGGTTTCACAAGGGCAATATAGGTTGGAACCTACTTTGGGGAGGACCCACTTGTGTGACTTTTGTAATTTATACTTGTTGCACACCACTACATCATTTTATACCCTCCAAGTACTTCATTGCCAAATCTATTCCTTTCTTTGTTATCATTTTATCAAAAATTTCTCAAAACCAAGTTTGACATTAAACTTTTAGGGCAACTTCCTTGAAAAATTTCTAACTCTAAAATCACACTAAGTAAAGAATTCAACATTTATTAAAGGCAATGAGTAAGGTATGAAATCATTGAAGTGTTTTTTCAATAACCTTACTAACAATTGATCTTTGTGTGATTATAGATGGCCCCTAAAAGAAGACAACAAGGAGGACCTTCTCAAGGTGCAACCGAATGACCTGGGGGAGGTAGAGCCAAGGACCTCTCATGCAAAACATGCAAAGCAGAAGGCACAATCATTCAGCATCCATCATGGAACTCCTATTACTACATAATCTATCCAAGCAAAAGGAGGATAGGTTCGGGCCCGAGCCTATGAAGAGGAATGACGACTAGTTGTGGTATGCATGTCAAGGCCAATCAAGTGTTCCCGTAGTTGCCGTGCCCATGGGAAATGCCGACTCCATCAAACATTAGAACATTACCATGGATGGCTCATAATCCTTGGATAGAAGAGGAGAAACGCCAGGTGCTTCTTGAATGCTATGAATCTTAGAAGCCTGATGCACAAGACAAGGGAAGAGACCCATGGAGGAACCACCACCACCAAGAACCACATGAGTTCCGATAAATTCTATCATTTTGTGTCTATGTCCCAATTTTGTCATATCCACTGCAGCATGAATAAATTTCTAGTTAGTCAATAATCCCATACCTATCCACTGTGTATTCAATTGAGCTTGTTCCTCACTTTCTTTGACTCGAGGACAAGTTGTTATTCAGTCATGGGGGTATGATGAAGCACTAAATAGTCGATGCATCGACTAGGCCATGTATATGGGGCCCTGTATATGCGGCCCTGTCGATGCATCCCTCCATGCATCGACGTGGCCCCATTTACGCAGAGCCTGTTTTAGCCTATAAATAAGTTGGCCTTCACCACACTTAGGTATCTTTCTAGTAGTTGTAGTGAAACCCTTACAGTTTGTTTCCGTAGGAGTTAGACTATTTTCCCAAGTGCATGCCCACAATGTGATGTTTGTAATTGTACGACACCTTTATTCGAGTGTGACGTACTTGGACGCGCACTTGACCGGAAATAAAGATCAAGATTAATTCATCATTGCAACATTCACTTAGTTTTAATTGTTTAATTGTTATTGTTATTTATTGTTTTCTTAGTTAATATTTCTTTACCATCATTTACTATTCCTATTGTTAAATGCGGAATGAGTACGACTTAATCATGAGCATTTAAGTGTGACTACTTGGTAACCCAGTAGCGTACCTAGGATCTATGCTTGGTAATCCCAGTAGTAGTCATGCACAAGGTCTAAGATGTGTATGGATGATTAAGGAATGGATGCTCATCGCACTTAGGCTAGCTTAGACTTCATTTCCTATTGCTTATTAGTTTAATTAAGATTATTTTCCACTATCTCTAGGAGTAGCACTAGTTTAGGATCACATCATATGCCTCACTCTGGACTAAACCATATGTGACAAAGCAAATACTAGTCCAAGTGGGAAGACAATGAACTGCGATCAACGTGTAACTATCTAGATACGACAACTAGCCTGTCCACGGAGTTCGGCTGGATCATGCGTGAACACTCGTATTCGTATGGTTGAGTGTAGGGGTACCTCACCACTCATCAATAGTAATGTCCAAATGTTTTCTCATATGAAATATTTTTTATTTTGCTGTAGGAGAGTTCATATGGGGATTTGTTTTTGTTTCTATTATCAACAGTTCTATAGACGATGTATGTAGTCATTGTTGCTATCATAGTTTAGTATCTATTAGTTAGACTTGCATTTTTAATAAGAGTTCTTACGATGTCTTAAATAGTTATATTCTTCCTTTTAGCTATGTCATTTCATTGAGGGTTGTATCCACATGTGGTTTGATGATATATGTTCTTATTATTATAGGAATTTTCCAAATTATTATTTATAAATTCTACTCCTTTATTTGTCCTAATTCCTTTAAAAAATTCTTCCATGGTATTTTACATTAGATTATAGAAGTTCTCAAATTTGTTGAAAGCTTCGTTCTTGATCTTTACATTGTAGATTCATATATAGCTTATGTGATTATCAATTGTTAGAAGAAATTAGTTTTCACTTGCAATTGATAGACTAGGAATATGTCCAATAATGTCCACATGAAGAGGCTCTAAATGCCTATTTCTTTTTTGTATTTAAATGTTATGATGGATATTTTTTTTTTCTTATATGCATTTCTTGCATTTATCCCTGAAAATCTTCTTGATCTTTGATCCTATTTTTTATTAAGTATTATCTCTTTTTCAATGTAATAGCAAGATCTGTGACATAGGCTTTTGTGCTAAAGTTTAGCTTGATCTTCATCTTCAATGGATTTAAATTAATATTTCAATGTTATCTAGGACTTAATGTCTTCCAATCTTTCCTTTTATTTAACATTTAAGCTTTCTTTAATTCTACAAAAATTTATGCTTTATGAGTTGTTATCAATAGGGTTTTCTTTACAATCAAAGTAATTATAGTCAAATTAGTATATTTTATTATTGTATATTTTGATTCCACTTCTCCTCCAATTAACTTATTATAATGCATAGGTTTGTTGTCACATAAATGCCATTTGATGAAGCAGCTTTTCAAGATGATGATTGAGATAGCATTGGGCAAATTAATTTTTACTTGAGATTGGAAGATAATCTACTAGCATACTATGAATGAATCATGAATGTTGTAGAAAGGAAAATGAATAGAAAATGTTTTAAGATGTCATAAGTGTCCATACTTTCAAGATAGAAAATCAAGGGTATCAATTATGGAATTTATGAAAGTTTAATAACAAGCCAAAGGTTGTAATATCTGAAGTTCACTTGTGTAAACTTTATGAGACTCCATAGTGGAATTTAGGTCTGCATTATCAAATTTGTGGAATGTAGAGAGTATTTTATTCTCTACAAGATGGTTCTACACAAGCATGTCAAAAGTTTGATAATATTATAACATATTGAAGATGCTACAGCCTTCAAGCAGCAGGGAAAATGTTAAAAGGTTTTCCTATTCAAGATTGTTCACAGTTAGCAGGTTTCTTAGACGGTAATAATAGCTGAGAAAGAGAGGCCAAACTAATGTACTTTGAGAAAAAAATAATCCATACAAAAATAAAAGTATTCAAGGCTGTAGCATCCGATTGAAACGGTACACAGTTCCTGCAACTCGGTACAGAAAAAGCTCTATAAAACTAAACTAGTATTCTGTGCCAATCCCTAGAACGATAAACAAGATGGAATAACACCGATGAAATGGCTGTGAACCGCGCAAGGAGAGCCGGAACCAGAAAGAAAAAAGAAGGGAAATTCGAGATAAGCACTCATCTTAGAACAACAAATATATATATATAATAATGAACAGCAAAAACCACTGCAACGAATCTTTGTTATAGATTTATTTGGGGTATTTTGAATGGCAACTAAACCCTGACTTCGGTTTGGAGGGTCACTGCTATCAAGGCAATAACGGAATTGCTCCTGAAAGCGACAATGATAGAAACCTTTGTCCAACCAAGTGTGCTCATAGGCATCAAAACCGCAGCAGAGCAGCTAGTTTGTGTTTTCTCTTTGTCAATGCATGCCAGATCAGAGATTTCAGAGCACGAGCACGAGTTGTTGTAGCCGCGGCTTTCTCCTTGAATGACATCCAAGACGCAACTGTGTATGGCATGAACATTGTCAATGCCAGATCAGATATTCCAGAGCGCGAGTTGTCATAGCTGCAACGCGGCAGTCTACAAAACCTTCATTTCTATGTTTGAGACAGGCAAACGGATGAAAAGACAAAAACAGTGCTGGCCACAACCCCGAATATTGAATGGCCGCGGCAGGCAAAAGTGCAGGCGTGAGACCCCAACGGCGGAGGAGCCAAGAACATGGAGCTCACTCACCATGCGTCAGTGTGCATGCAGACAAGTAAATTGTGGAGGTTGTGGCCTGCAGTTGCAGTTCCAATGGTAAGGTGCGGAGGCGCATACGCGGATGAAAACAAACCGGAGCAATACGCATGTTTGTTGTGGATATTGGGGGTTGCAGCCGATGTCGTGTTTCCCAATCTTTTTGGCCCAATTATATTTTGAAACGGTTCTTTTATTTTTAATCCCTGACCTACCCTTGCTATATGGAGAATATTTAATTTTTATTTTAAGGAAAAACCTCCATGATTACTAAGGGGCTAACCCACATATCAGCATTTAAAGTTATAACTTAATTAAAGTTTTGCAAAAATAGAGTCTCCTATAGAAGTTATAACTTAATTTCCTTAATATTTGTGAAGTTGTGATTACCAAGAGGACACTTGCCAATCATGGCATACATTTCTCAAATTTATCATAACTTCCATGGAAGTTATAATTTTTAGGATTTTTATAAATTAATATTCCAAGATATTTATAATACCCTTTAACTTCTCATGATGTAACCCCCTTGAAGCCACTATAAATAGAGCTTCAAGGAAAGACTTGAAAAAGGAAGAAAATTGGTAAAGGAATAAGATTGGGGGGAGACTTAGAAGAAAAAGATATTTGCAGATTAGTTGTATGATAGCTTGCTAAAGACATCAATTCAACCGCTTTGTTTTAATTTTGTGAGTTTCTTTCTTTCCATTTTGTTTAAGTTGCTTAGATAATGGTTTAGATAGTATCATGTTTGGCATTTAATTTTGGGATTTGTTCTAAGTTGCTTTTATAGCTTTGTTTTTGTGCAATATTAAACTCCTATTAAAATTTGCCATAGAAGAACTCATGTTGTTGAAAGCCTCGAGAGCAATTTAATAGTAATGTCTTAATGAAATTGTCATGTTTTGAGCATAGAGAATTTAGAAAAATCTTTGATATTTTGATGGAACTGAAATAACTTCTTTATTTTAAAGTTTATTTCCTTGGTATTTCAATCAAGAAATTGTCAAATTTTTTGAAAGCTCTATTGAATGCAATCTTTGACAACCATTAACTAGCCAAAATAGAGACTCATACATTGTAGTTTAAGCAATGATTTTGGGTAGTATAATAAGATTATCTTTATGAAATTGCTTGTTGAGCTCAGAGGGTTTGAACAATTTATAATTATTGAATTAGAAATAGCTTTATTAAGAAGTGTTTTCTCGTGTCAATTTATCTCACTTAAATATTTGAGATTTCACGTAATTCTACTTCCTTTTCTTTATCTTTCTAAGTTCATTGAATCCTACTTTATTTCTAGTTTTCTTGTGGAACTTTCTCTTTGAGGGAAATTAGGTGTAGATTGGTGGAGTTGTGCTTAAATGTTTTTGTAAAATTTTATTTGTTACAAGTAGGTATTATAAGGACCATATAGACTAAGTGATTAGACAAAATAGGAATCTTCGACACCCATAGTATTTAACAAAGTTAGCCAGATCTCTTCTATGATAGTCAATTATAGTTTTATACATAACTCAACCATTTCAATATTCACAACAACAAACACATACTCACATACCTACTGAGTCTATTTGGAGGTATCTAGGCCTTGGTGTTTTTAGAGACTAGCAAACATCTAAACCTTGTTTGAAGAAAACCTTCAATCCTATGACTCCCTAGGGTCATGAGACCATGAGGCACACCCATTGGTGGTTGTGTCCCAAATAGTTGTAAACAAAGGCATGTTTAAATTTTACATCAATACCTCTTCTAGCCTTTTTTTCCTATTGATGAGCGGCGAGGTACCCCTACTCAACCATATGAATACAATCGTTTCACGCATGATCTGGTCGAATTCCAAGGACTAAGTGCCTATGTGCCTTTGTGGAACAATAACAGGTTGATTAATCATTGTCTTCCCAAACTTACTTGTATGTTACGGTTGTATGGTTAAGTAAGCTTGAGGAATATGAATTTTATGGCTTTTATGTGTTTTATATCCTATGCTAATAAGGAGGGGAGAGAGAAATAATTAAGTAACTAATCTAATTTAACTATTCATTAACTAAGTTCTAAGTACTCCTAACACTAGTATTTGTTCCCACTTGCCATACACATCCTGAACCAGTGCAACACTGGTGGGATTACCAAACGCTAATCATTACTGCGATACCAAGTGCTACATGCATGCTTGAAGCGATTGTACTGAGTGTATTTAACTAAGAGAGTTGTAAAGTGAGAGAAATCATTAATTAACTAGGAAAGCATTAAATAATAATTAACACTAATTAATCTATTATGTATGCTGCAAGGTTTATCATAAAGTTCGTCTTTATTGTCGTACACAAAGTGTGCTCAGGTACACAATGCTTGAATAAAGATTTATTTACTCTATGACTCCTACTATGAGCACGTAGAAATATTTCTAACTCTAGAGGGAAAAATGGCAAGAGTTTGGCTAAGGGACTAACTTCTAATGTGGAAACCAAGGGCGTTGCCTCTTATTTATAAGTAAGGAGATGGGCCGTGATATCGGGTATTCGATATCGCATGGTTGATCTGATATTGCAGACACAATATCACTGTTCATCATACCCCCATAACTGAATGAAAACTCGTCCTCGAGTTCCTTACAAAATATTGGGAAGGTATGAGATTATTGATTGAATAACCATTAACAGTGGAGTGGTATGAGAGATTCAACGTGCCTGGTGAACGAATCAACAATATAATACATGACAACATTAGTGTTTGTGACCACAAAAGTGAACACTATACATAAATGACATCTAGCCTTGTTTGGCAGCTAGAAGAGAAGAAGAGAGAGAAAGAAGAAGATATGTTGCCGCTGATGCCAAGATTGTGTCTTCCGTTGTTTATCCATAGCCACACCACCAATCTTGCTCCTTTTGTAAATGTTCCAGTTCTAGTCCATCCTGAGTGTTTCCTCCAAGCCCAGTTCATTGTTGTATGATCATCATCTACACATACAACACAGTTACAAATGAGCGAGGGTAGATAAATCACAAGGCAATTGATACCTTGCCTTGATGTAAAGTGCATTGGCTGAGTTGTGGTTATGGTAGATACTGATTCTGGAGTTTTAACACTGGTGACTACCCAAGGTGTAGGGGTTAGGAAAAATTGAAAAAATTGTGTCATGGCCCCCATGACTAAGAGTGAACCTCCGATAGTGATAGGATGGAAAAAGATAAGAAATAAGAAAGATGGAGAAAAAGTAACAACAACAACGCCAATAAAATGGATGTCATGGATGGGGATGAAACAAAAATTGTTGATTGTAGGAAATGTTTAAGGGAAAGAAGTTAACAAGTGCATCAAAAAGGAATGTCAGTGGGTCCTTCCCAAAGCAGGCTCATGCTTTTGATGCCTTGACAGACTTACAACCTAAAGAGTTTGTAGGCTCTAGGAATGTCATTTGGAAGCAAGAGTTAAAAACTTACCCATAAGAAATTACCAAGGAAAAATGATGCATCAACCAAGGTATGGACTAATGATAAAACTGGCAACGAGGTGAAAATGGAAAAGAAAGGTGGAGAGGAGAGAATGGAATGGAAACCCAAGAACAAGGTTGTGTAAAGTCCCTTATGTGTTTCATGGTTAATGTGACTGAGTAGAACTCATTCCAAATCTAGGCTCAACAATCCACATTCAATGACCTCACATCAACACATTTGACCAACCTATCCTCTTGAAGAAACAAGAATGCCTCTACAAAAAGTCACCACCATTCCGAGGAGAGCGAGATGGAGAGCCAGGAAGCAAGAAAGGGCCTTAGTTAGAGGGAACCTTCAGGCATGGGTAACATGTCTTTTTAGTGCCATAACCTGTGCATGTAGCCCAATTTCATTATTATGTCTAAGGGTGTGCTTTGAATTCTCATTGTTTTTTTTGTCTGTTTCGCATGAGAACCACACCATGCAAAGACTTATTTTTATGTACTCAGCTTTCAGTGATTTGATGAATGATCAAAATGGCAGAAAACCCAAGGAAAAAGCATCCAAGCACTCAAGAGAATAGCCAGTGCAAATGCATCGAATCCTCTTGAAGTCACACACTTTTCATCCTTTGAGTCCTTCCTTTGAGAAATACCCAACCACCAATTTGTTAATAGTTTTATTAGAGAAAGGGACTGTATAGCTCCAAGCCAATGGAGACCATAGGATTTTATGGATGTATAAACAACATGGACTCATTGCCTATTTAATCAAAAGAACCATACCTTAATATCGACATCATACTTCAAAGGTAAAATCCAAACATTAGCAATTGATATGATATTATTCATACCACCATCATGAACACTTATTGGGTGACAAACAAAAATAAAATCACACGAAGAAATGGTAAAAATATGAATGATGGTGTAAAACAAAAAACAAGAAAGACTAAAGAAATGTGCAAAACAAAAATGTGTAAAATAAAAAATATGTAAAACAAAAACTTAGAAAGAACTAAGGGCCTTCAATGATTAGCAGAGGTGGCCATCTCCCCCATGATTGAGTTGGAAGGAGGAGATCCAAAATAATGAGCAAGGTTGCCCACCTATAGAGGTAGCATATGTTCTGGCTGTCCTAAGCTCATGGAAAGGTTTTGTTTGTTGCATGTTGACTAACAGTCTTTTATCTGGGCTCTCAGGTTTATATATGGTCATGGCTCCTAAAGGAAAAGTTGCATAGATAATGTAAGGTCCTTCTCACAGTGTTTGAAATTTGGTACATTGTGACACATGTGTGGGGTTCTAGTAGAGAACCTTATCTCCAGGTTGATACTTAAATTTTCTAATTTTCAAATCATAATGTTATTTATTAAATGCCTTGTGCAACTCATTAGATGACAGGGCAGCTAGTCGATTCTCATTTAGCAAGTTGAGAGTCATCAACCTTTATTTTTGTGCTAGATCAAGGTCAAGGTTGAGGTCACATGCCGTGGCTAGTGTACAGAGCTCAGTTTGGATAGGGAGTGTTGGAAGTTTTCCATACACTAACTTGTATGGAGAGTAGCCTATAGGGAGTTTCCATGTGGAGTGGTATGCCCAAAGAGCATCATTTAGTTTAGTGCTCCAATCTCACCTATACTTGCTAATGGTTCTGGTCAGTATCTTAGTAATCTCCCTGTTGGTGACCTTAGCTTGACCGTTTGCTTGGGGGTGGTATGGTGTAGTCAATTTGTGCTCAACCCATAAGCATTGCATTAACTTTTAAAAAGTTGCACCTATAAAGTGGGTACCATTATCTGAGATATGTGCACACAGCACACCAAACCTGTTGACAACTTGTTGTTAAACAGATCGTGCAGCTGTAGATGATGTGCAATCTTTAACAGCAGCTACTTTAGCCCATTTTGTTAAGTAATCTACAACAACTATGATGTAAGCTTTTCCATTGGACATTGGTGTAATGGGCCCCATGAAATCAATTCCCCAAATGTTGAAGGGTTCTAACAGTTAAATCCATTGTTGCAGACCCTTCATTCTAGCAGTCATTCCCCCATCACGTTGACAGCGTTCACAAGATTGGATGAAGTAATGGATGTCCTGCAAGTAGGATCTTGATGGTTGTTCATCTCCTTGCATAATGATGCCCACAAGGGCCCTCATGAGCATCTTGGAGAACTCTCAATTGATCTCTATCAGG
Organism: Gnetum montanum; assembly: GCA_015680685.1. NCBI lineage: Eukaryota > Viridiplantae > Streptophyta > Gnetopsida > Gnetales > Gnetaceae > Gnetum > Gnetum montanum. The sequence goes on from MNCI01002989.1 coordinate 78,341, forward strand.
AACACACCATTGAACCAAGCCATCAAGACATACTTAGTGAAGTTATCCATTGATTTTCATAAAGTACTTGGCTCTATGAAGAAACTGTTGTTTCTTCTTAAGGTCTAGCTCTTGTGGTGTTTGTTGGGTAAGGAGATAGATAAGAATGCTACTGTACCAGTTCATCTTCATGGGTGATTGGTCATTCACTACACCAGCAAACAGGAACTCATTAGGGAAGTGATCGAAAATAGGATTCTTGTCCTCTTTGCTATCCCAGCATAATTGAGATAAATGATTGGAAACTATGTTCTCGGTGCCTTTATGATCGATCATTGTTAGATTGAACTCTTGTAGGATTACCAACCATCGTATAATACGGGGGCTTACCATTGGCTTATTCATGAGGAACCAGATTGCACTATGATTTGTGTGTACGAATACTTTGTACCCCAATACATAGTGCCTAAATTTCTCTAGTGCAAACACTACAACCATTAATTCTTTTTTTGTAGTAGTGTAGTTAAGTTGTGCACTAGCTATACCTCTACTTGCACAGTGTATGTAATAAGGACGTTTCTGGTTATCTAACTATGTAAGTACAGCTCCTAAGGCATAGTTGGATGCATCAATCATGATATGGAATGGCCTGGACTAGTCAGGAGCTTATAGAATGGGTGTTTCTACAAGCTTCTACTTTAGAGTTTGAAAAGCTAGTTCGCATTCCCTGGTCCACTTGAAGTGTAACAACATTGCCCCAATGTTGTTTGACACCCCAAGAAATTCACGAAGATCCAATGGATCTCGAGCGGAAGACCTGGGGAATACGCCTCAAGTAAGAAAGCAACTCACAAGTGAGTGCAAGCAGAAGCACAGCTTCTTAACGTACATGACCATGCACCTCATTTAGGGTAACCAAACTCCAAAACGAGGACCAAGAAAACAAGCAAACACACAACCTTGTAGACCACATTGGTGGAAGGGGAGACGATGCACCTACAAGGGAAGGTGCCTCATCCCCAGATCCCTCATGATCTGGTACAAGGTGTGGCCTGGCACCACACCAAAACTATCCAGTCTTGGCTGCCTACATATCTACGACCACCGTAGAATCAGGGCCATGTAGTTCTGCATGGAGAAGAGGGGGAATGAAGATGTCTTAGAAGAGAGTTGCAACAGGAGGGTGTCCTATTACTAGCTTGGTACCACCAAGCTGGGGTGGGTTTTGTAACACTTGAGAGCCACCCGATGGTGCCTCAGAGTGTTCCATGGCCCCCGAACCATGGGGAGAGCCCAAGAGAACCACCACTCTGGGACATCTCTCACAATCCTCCCCCACACAAAGAAGCGACATCCTCGGATCGGAGCCTAGGATATCTTCGAGTGTACACTTCTACATGGGTTTGAAACTCCATCAATTCTGGGAATCCATCAACTCCTTAGACACTAGGCTTGAAGGAAGGTACCAACCCCAAAACCTGATACGTCCTTCCATCCAATGCCTTGCATGAAACACAAGGGAAATTGGAGGAAGCCCAAGACTTCCCTTCTCTATACGAGAGGGAGAGGCCAACCCAAAGGGCCAACGTCTCTAAGGCATCCCCTAGATCCATCCCTTCTGAGGATCTAGAGACATATCTTCTTGCATAAACCCATACTTATGTAAGAAGATGACACCTCTTCCACAAGTGCCACCAAGTTCCTTTATGAATGGCATCTTAGCATCCATTGATTTTTTTTGAGGGCTCACCAAGGCCACTACCCATGGTGAGGGACTTGGAAACATCACACTGAGAGGAAGGACATGCTTCTAAGAGCCATGTCTCCGTAAGCAACTCATGCTTACCAGAACTCCATGTTCTGTTACTCGCATCAAGATCAAAACTCCATGTTCTACTACTCGCATTGAGACCCATGGGGTCTCACCAGTGCAACCATCTAAGCACTGATTCCACATGCATTGGTACCATGCACATTCTCTTTTTTCTCATCATGTTTGTTGAAGCTGTTATGAAGGGAGTCAAGCATGTTCTCCCTTACAAACAAGGTACAAGGGCAGATCTTTTGAGCTTGACCTTGCCGTCTGCAGACATCAGCATCACATGCTTCAATTCATCATTCATCATTCCATAGTATTCCAATGAGAGAGAAGATCCAAAAATCTATTTGGAAGCTTCTCTAGGAGACTAACATACAACAAGCCCCCACAATCATCAACACCTCTTGTGATTGTCCAACATCGAGAATGCCTGCTCGAATGTTAGAACAAGGGAGGGTCAAGTGGGTAGCCAACCCCATGACAATCCTCCATCACCTATCTCATATCAGCCATAAGCACACCATCGAATGCAACCATAATATCCCGTTCATGGAGAAGGATCACCCACAGCTATCACATGCAAGCTATCCATCAACTCCAAGTTATGGGACAAGCACCATTTTCTGAAGACAAGGTCCAGGAACAAATATAGAGTTACCTCAGAGAGTAACCAAATCATGAATTCTCCAAGGAACATCAACATTCTCAGAATTTTCATTTCCCCACTGTATCAAGAACGACTGCCAATCTCATGATCAACACCTTTCAATAGATTTTGCACTTGCAGGAAGGATCATCTTTGGGAGGTTTCTTCCATAGGTAAGTATAGCAGCCCAACTACACCTTACCCATCATACACACCTAAGTAGTCAATATAGCCAATAGAACCATATCATGGAATTGTCACTAGCTGAGGGAAGACATGGGTTCAAAAGTCTTATCCAATTTCGATTTTCTCCTTGAGAACAACTTGAGACACCAAGCAATTCATCCCTTGAAATTTGATCAAGAGGGATTTATGTTTCATCTTGGGAGATCTGGGTTTTTTTTCATACATCCCAGTCAAGCCCATTTACATCAATTTGTGGTGGACAAGACAACATCACTACCTATTGTCATTCAACCCAAACAATAGACACAAGTCAACAAGACATCTTGCCCATAGGAGGACCAGGTCCTCAAGATAGTTTTACATGGAATGGGCTTTCATCAACATCATTTACAACTCAAACACAAAAAAATTCATCCCCGAAGGATTTACAATAAGGATGGTCTGCCAGAGAACCCCAATAAGGAAGTTCCTTTGAAGACCCCAAAACTAAGAGTACACAATATCATGCCTTGCTTACACGAAGAGCAATATGTATCTTTCATTTACATCAACAACATGACCTCACAAAGGAGGTTTCATGAATTTCACTAGGGTAACAACATTCTATCTCTGAGAACAAGCCCCACGAGTTCACGGACATGGGACCATAGCTAGGAACAAGTCCCAAACATCAACTGCTTCTAGGTCCCAAATAGGAGACAACTGTCTCAATACCACCTGCCTTATTATTTCAGGAACTGAAGAGGGCATCCATTGAAATGGAGAATGATCCCTCATGATCAACTCTGCTATCCCACCAGGGAGGTGAGAA
>MNCI01002989.1:92337-203049 GCA_015680685.1 Gnetum montanum
TAGTATTGCATTTGTCACGTATGGTTTATTCCAGATGAGGTGTATGATGTGTTTCCTAATCTATGCTACTCCTAAAGGTAGTGGAAAATAATATTAACTAAACTAAACTAGGAGGAAAAGGGTAAGAAAATCTAATCTAGCCTAAGTGTGACAAGCAATCGATTCCTTGATCAACCGTACACATCTTGGACTTCGTGCACGACTACCACTAGGACTACCAAGCGTAGATCCTAGGTACGCCACTGGGATTACCAAGTGCAGATCCCAGATACCCCACTGGGTTACCAAGCATAGATCCTAGATACTCCACTAGGCTACCAAGCAGTCAAACTTAAATGCGTGTAATCAAGTCGTACTCGTTCCACGTTCTAGGAGTTTAAGGATGAGAGAGAAAATAGTAAATAACATTAAATAAATAACAAATAAATAAATAACAAAGTGAATGCTGCAATGATGAAGTAATCTTGATCTTTATTACCGGTCATGTGCATGTCCAAGTATGGCACACTCGAATAAAGACATCGTACAATTACATTCACCACATTACGGGCAGACACGGGAAAAAAATCTAACTTTGGAGGGATCAAACTGCCAGAGCTTCGCTACTCTAAAATTGGGATCCCTAAACAAGGGAGAGCCACATCTTATTTATAGATATAATGACGGACTATGATATTGCGTACACGATATCATAGGGAAAATGCGATATCGTGTACGTGATATCGCGAGGGATGCGATATTGTGATGGACACGATATCGCGGCCTATGCAAATCGCGTCTCATCAGCATACACTCACAACTAATCCAATCACAAGTAAACAAGTGGAGGACATCACCACAATGCAATTGTTTATATCCTGATGGAGAGTAACATACATCTATTGCTCTAAACTGTACATCTATCCCCTCATGAAGAGTATAGAACATTGCCATCAGGCAACTCTTCAAAGTACATAAGGATATGACCCTAGATCACCTAGGTATCAATCTGGAGGGACCATTAACCAAACAAGCTCAATGGAGTAACACAAACAAAGAGCACAACCATATCACAACACAATTTCACAAACGCTCTGATACCATCCCATCTGTAACAACGTTGCCCCAACGTTGCCCGGTGCCCCAAGGAATTCACGAAGATCCAATGGATCTGGGGTGAAAGACCTGGGGAATATGCCTCAAGTAAGCAAGAAACTCACGAGTGAGTGCAAGCAAAAGCACAACTTCTTAACATACATGACCATGCACCTCATTGAGGGTAACCAAACTCCAAAATGAGGACCAAGCAAACAAGCAAACACACAACCTTGTAGACCACATCAGTGGAAGGGGAGACGATGCACCTACAAGGGAAGGTGCCTCACCCCCATATGCCTCACGATCTGGTACAAGGTGTGGCCTGGCACCACACCAAAACTATCCAATCTTGGTTGCCTACATATCTACGACCACCGTAGAATCAGGGCCATGTAGTTCTCCACGAAGAAGAAGGAGAATGAAGAGGACTTAGAAGAGAGTTGCAACAAGAGGGTGTCCTATTGCTAGCTTGGTACCACCAAGCTAGGGTGGGTTTTGTAACACTTGAGAGCCACCTGAGGGTGCCTTAGAGTGTTCCATGGTCCCCAAACCATGGGGAGAGTCTAAGAGAACCACCACTCTGAGACATCTCTCACACGAAGGGTACATAATTTTTTGTTAGCTCTACCAATGGTTTGGCAATCTTCAAAGAGTTCTCTATGAATCTCCTATAGTAACCAATGTGTCCAAGGAATGACCGAATGTCTTTAATAGTTTCCGATTGATAGGTGATTCCTTGGATGACTTTGATTTTCTCAGGGTCTACCTCTATCCCTGCATGTGAAATTTTGCTATCTTGGACCATCAAATGTCTTTTTTGCTAGTTGAGCCTAAAATTAATTTCTATGCATCTTTTTAGCACTTGCTCTAATTGGTCCAAGGCTTGATCAGAACTTATTCTGTAGGTGGAGAAGTCATCCATAAAGACTTCCACACCATTTCCTATCTGCTACTAGAATATGCTTAGAACTAAGCATTGAAACGTGGCAGGGCCATTACACAAGCCAAACGACATTTTTTTGTATGCAAATGTTCCCCAAGGACTAGTGAACGTAGTTTTGGCTTGATCTTCTGGGGCTATTTGTATTTGGTTGTATCCACTATAGCCATCCAGAAAACTATAATAGCCATGCCCTACGATTGTGTCTAAGACTTGGTCAACAAATGGTAACAAAAAGTGATCCTTGAATGTTGCCATGTTTAGCAGCCTAAAACCTATGCACACCCTCCATTTGCCTCCCTTTTTATGCATGATTACTAAGGGGCTAACCCATTCACTATCAGCAATGGGGTATATGAACCTAGCCTTTAGAAGTTGTTCGATTTCTTCTTTTACTACTTGCTTCAACTTTTGGTTCAATCGCCTCTGTGGTTGTTTTCGAGGCTTCATGGAGGAGTTAGTGTAAATCCTATGCTGGCATATCCTAGGATCTATTCCAATTAATTCCAGATATGACCAGGTGAAGGCTTTTGACCACTTGTTTATTACCTTCAATAGACTCTCTTTTTGTTGTGGAGCAAGTCTTGCTTTGATGATTACCAGTTTTCCATTCTTAAGGAACGTGTATTCCATACCAATGGGCAATGGTTTTAGCTCTAGGGGCTCTTGTTTAAATTTCTTAGGAATTTCCAACTCCCCCGAGTTGATTTTTTCTAAGTTAGGATTGGGAAGTTGGCAATGGAATTGCTCTAATGCATCAATGTTATCTATGTAAGCGCAAGTTAAACCCTCAGTTAGTTCCATGCATATAAGTGAGATGCTTTCTTGATCAGCTATCAACCATTGGGTGTCTTCTTGTTGTGTGGCTACTACATACAAGAACATTTGTATGTTGATCATTTGTGCACACTGATTGCATGTAGGCAATGTTAGACTTTGCACAATCCATGATCTCTACACATAATTGCACCCTGTGTCACTGTATGCAATGCATGGAACCTTCTTCTTCTTGATCTTTTTAAAAGTGTTTTCCTTAGATATTTCTAGGGAAAGATCATGGATACCTAGGCACACATTGATAGTGCTTAGCCATGCCTTTCCCATTATGATTGGGAAGTCCCCCTTACTATTATTCACTTGAATCACCAGGAAGTCAACTGGATACGACCACTGACAAACAGTGGTAACAATGTCCTCCACTAATCCCAAGGGAACAATGATGGACTGGTCAGCTAACTCTAAATATACATTGCTCTTTTTTAATGGGGCAGGTTCCAGCCCTTATACATTTCTTGGTATATTAGGTTGACATCAGAACTTGAATCCAAAAGAGCTTTGCATGGCTCATTCTCAGTGATTTGTAGATATATTAGGGGACTCCCAATATTAGAGAATTTTATGGGAAGGTTGCTAGCTTTGATTCAATCAGTAATGGCATGTGTTAACATGACCATATGCATTGAATGCGGTGTTAAGTTCGAAGGGGGCTCTGAAGCTTTAGTTGATACAGAGGCATCCAAAGACTTAGACACTTGGGGTTGTAAAGGCTTGGTTGGATTGTTGGTTATGAAGAAAGATCTTTTATTCATATGGTTGTCAGAACCAATAGTAGGTTGAGGATTAACAACCCTTGTGGAATTGCATTTCTATGGCTGAGTAGGGAGTTCGCCTTGCATTGCTGGAGCAAGTGGTAATGGAGCTATTGGTGGGAGAGATGCGGCCAGATTGGAAGGATGGTACACTTGTGGAATGTCACCCCTAGGAGAGGGAGTCCTATAATACTCGTAGGCTTGGTAGTGATGTTGGGGAGTAACGTGACCGACAAAGTTATGTGGAGAGATTGGATGCTGCACATAATATCCATATGGGTCAGGTTACTAGTAAGGATATTGTTGCCTTGGTGGTGGCATTCCCCATGATTGTGGGTCTACCACTATTGATGTTGCTCAATTGGTTGTGGTGGAGTTCCACTTGGATAATATGTTAAAGGTTGGTGGAACTGCCTTGGGTTACCTTGGGAATAAGGTAACCATCGGGATTTTTACCATTTGTTTAAACATGGATTAAGTGTATACACCCCAAACTCCTGCAAATGGGAGATCACAAGGCAACATTCCTTAGGATGGTTGTATTGACAGATCTCACATCCACTATCATTGTTTGTATCTGAGTCCACAACCTCTTCAATAATAGCAACTTTACCCTTACCCTTGTTATGTACATTTTTTGCTTCTCTCTTTTTCCTTTTGTCACAATCACTACCTCGCTCCCTAGACTCCACTACTATCTAGGGAGTCCCACATTTGGTCTACCTTTGTCGATACTTCTAATGCTAACTTTTGGATAGGCAAGATTTTTCTATTCACCATCTCTTCGAGTGGTGACTCTTCCTCATCCTCACAGAATCTTACTCCCTTCTTTCAGAGGGAAGGATCTCGGTTATATTCTTTCACACACTCTCTTTTTCGTAGCTCACCTTCTTCCTTAGCAACTTACTCCAGTAGCCTATGAATTTGATGGGACCTAAGCTCAGATAACCTCCCTTGGGCATAAGTCCCAAGGATTCTTCTCGTTTCATGCCTAAGCCCATCTACGAGATGGCGCAATTGGTCCTGCTGCAAATAACCATGGCCAGGACAATGATGTAGTAGTGAATAATAGTGGCCCATGGCAGCATCCAAGGGTTTATGGCTTCCTTGTTTCCATCCTTGGATTTACTTTCACAGGTTAGACACCCAGGAGTATGTTTGATACTTATCGTTGAACAATTGTAACATAGTACTCCACCTACGAATGGATTCTGGTTCTAAGGACTGGTACCAGCTTTCAGCTTCTTTTATTAGTGTTTGTGGAAACAACTTAAGTTTTTTCCACTTGTTTTCTATGTTTTGCAAGGCACACACATCATGAAATTCTTGTAAGTGATTTTAAGGACCAGAGCTATATCCCCCTTCAAATTGTGAGATGTTATGTATGTCTAACCTCTTGATCCTACTATCTTTTTGGTGCCTTGTTGGAACTCTCACAACCTCAGTTATATCTAGCATGCTTCACGTAGTGAGTAGGCATTCATCATGATCATCTCGTTCATAGCATCTATGGTGCCTACATGATTCCCTACTCTCCCTTATTCTATGGCATGATTCCCTAGAGTGTCCTCATCCTCTATCTTGGTTGTCTCATCTGTGACTTTCACTTTGTTTTCCCTTATCCTCATGATCTGTTTCTCTATGGCTATGTCCGAACATAGAAGGAGAGGATGAAGGAGACGATGAAGGTGAAGAAGAAGGAGAAATGCCCCCATGACGGTGTCTACTACCTTATCTTTGATGGTCTCTTCCTCGATCACGATTGCGATAAGAATGCCCACCTTTGTCATGTCTTTGTTCCTTTTTTGGACACTTTGTGTTCATTGGTATCAGCACTTGGGTTGTGAATAGTAGAATGAAGGTTTTGATACACAACCCCTTGGCCAAAGTCAAGGGGAGGAACATCATTATGTGGGTGACTACCTGAGGTAGGTTCATCACCCTCAATTTCACTTAAAATGTGGGGGGCATCCTTAGACCATTTTCCCTTCAAGGACTTATGGTGTCTCTCCTATTGATAATCCCTTTGAAATTGCACTTCGGTGGGATGATAGTCTCTCGAATCATAGTCTTACGCAAGGTACTCTACGTGTAAGTGTTGCATGCCTATTCGTGTGAGAGCACGAAGAAGCATACTTGGGATTGAATGGTCGGGAGGTAACACTATGTTACCTTCCAAGTCACACCAACGCAGTTGTTCATCTTGGTGAAGAATAAGGTGAAGTTGGGTACATATTCATCAGGATGAACATATACCACATGAAAATATTGAGGAATTGGTGGATCAACGTCATGTGTATCCTACCGTTGATTGCTTCTTGTGTTAGTCCTAGGTGGTGAAGTGCTTTTGTGTGAAGAAGACATCTTGTCTTGTTTAGTGTGTAAGGTATGATTATATTTTTCTTAATTAACCCTAAGGGTTCATTCCAACAATGTGAATGATTTCCTAAGTTCTACTTAGCACACAAATAACTAATTCCCTGGCAACGACACCAATGATGAGTGGCAAGGTACCCCTACGCTCAACCATACAAATATGAGCATTTCACACACGATTCAATTGAATTCAAAAGACTAAGTGCCTATGCGTCTTTGTGAAACAATAATGGGTTGATTAATTGTTGTCTTCCCAAACTTACTTGTATGTCATGGTTGTATGGTTAAGTAAGCTTGAGGCATATGATTTTTATGGATTTTATGTGTTTTATATCCTACGCTAATAAGGAGGGGAGAGAGAAATAACTAAGTAACTAATCTAATTTAACTATTCATTAACTAAGTTCTAAGTACTCCTAACACCAATATCTATTCCCACTTGTTGTACACATCCTGAATCAGTGCAATGCTGTTGGAATTACCAAACGCCAATTGTTACTAGGTTACCAAGCGCTATGCACATGCTCGAAGTAGTCGTACTGAGTGTATTTAACTAAGAGAGTTGTATCGTGAGAGAAATCATTAATTAACTAGGAAATAATTAAATAATAATTAACACTAATTAATCTATTCTGTATGCTACAAGGTTTATCATAAAGTTCATCTTTATTGCCGTACACAAAGTGTGCTCAGGTACACAATGCTCGAATAAAGATCCGTTCACTCTATAACTCCTATTGCGGGCACGCAGAAATAATTCTAACTCTAGAGGGAATAAATGGCAAGAGTTTGGCTAAGGGACTAACTTCTAATGTGGAAACCAAGGGCGCCACCTATTATTTATAGGCAAGGAGATGGGCCGCAATATCAGGTATCTGATATTGCATGGTTGATCTGATAAAAGAGGATTCAAAATGTTGGAAAAATAGAATTTGTAACAAATCATAGTTTTAAATGATTGGAGGGTGGATGTGGAGGTACCTCGACCGCTCATCATTGGTGCCATTGCTAGGGACTTTGTTTGTTGAAATGTGAAATATCTAGGATTAGTGAATATCATTACTATCATTGCATTAGCCTAAGGTCAACATCACTCTCAAATGACATATAATTATAAAAGCACACTAATAATTTTAATTGTTTTGTAAAATGTCTTCTTCTTCTCATAGGTGTGAAGGTGTGAAACCATCGGTCCCACAAGAGTGCAAAGTGGTATATACTCATCCAGATGAGTATGTACCTAACTTTACCTTCATCCAACATCAAGATGAGTAACTATGATGACATGATATGGAGGGAAACATTGTAATGCTCCTCGATTGATCTATGCCTGTGATGCTACTTCAAACTCTTAAGAAGTTAGACGTTCACGATATTCAAGAAGACTATGTTGTACATGACTATGACTATCAGGACTACTATCCCACTGAAACACAATGCAATAGAGATCGACATCAAGAGAAGTATCATGAGGCTATGAAGGGGAACTAGTTCACTAATCCCTTATTCCTGTTGAACCAAGATGACAATGAAGACCCTCCCTCTGAGGGCTCTCAATATAACAATTCTCCACCCCTTGTTACTGATGATGGGGATGTGAACCTGAACTTGTTGTCTACAATTAACAATTTGGATTCAAGAAAATATGGCAATCGAGGTAACGGATTAAATAAGCATCAAGATAATAAGAAATTTGATGATCATGATCATGAAAACTGAAGGGAAGTTGGTAGACACCATGATGGTGGTAGTCCTTCTCCCTCTTCATCCTCTTCATCTACATCCTCTTCTTCCTCTTCTTCTAATTCTAAAAGACACCACAAAAGGAATAATTGTGATGAAGGTGCTCAATGGGACAACAATATTGATCACCAAGCCTATAATGAATGAAGGATTAACAAAGGACATCATCAATGACAATGCAATGATGATGATGATGAGCCTCTGTTGGCAACTCGAAGCATGCTTAACAATGTAGAGGCATTTAAGATTTTAACTAGGCATGTGAAAGATAGTCAGATCAAGTGCTTAGACATGAACAATAGCCCAAGATTTGAGGGGGGATATAACTCTAATCCGCAAACACATCTATAAGCTTTCTGCAATGCCTGTGCCTTGTAGAACACTAAAAATGATTGGAAGAAGCTCAAGCTCTTCCCTAGGAAACTCATTAAGGAAGCAAAAAGCTAGTACTAGTTCTTAGAGATGGAATCTATCCACCAATGAAGTACAATGCTTGAGCTATTCAATGATAAATACCAGACGTACTCTAGAGTATCTAATCTAAGAAGGAAAATCCAAGGCTAGAAATAGGGAATACATGAACCCTTGGATGCCACCATGGGCAAATATTATTCTCTCTTACACCGATTTCCTAGCCATGATTATGCTCAGAGGGAACAACTACACCACATCATAGATGGGCTTAGAGAAAAAACCAAAAGAACTCTTAGGATTTATGCCCAAGGGAGACTATCTGAACTAAGAGCTCATCAAATACAAAGGTTGATAGAGCAGGTAGTAAAAGAAGAAGGTGAATTCTAAAAAAGGAAAAGTGTAGAAGAATATAATGGGAACCCTTGCATCAGGAAAAGGGAGGTCCAATTCTATGACAAGGAGGAGTCACCACTCGACGAAGTGGTGAAAAGGAAAATCTTACCTATCCAGAAATTTGTTTCTAATATTTTAGCTAAGGTTGATAAATTATGGAACCCTTTGGATGAAAAACTCTAAACTACTATGAAGATTGCTAAAGCATCCAAAGAACAGAATAGTGATCATGACTATAGGAGGTGAAAAGAAGTTGAACGTACCTACCAAAGGGGCAAGGGAAAAGTTGCTACAATAAAAGAAGCTTTGGAGATAGACTTTAATGATTATGATGGATGTAACATCTATTAATACAGACATCCCAAGGAATGTTTCCCTATGGCATCACACTTATAAGATTCTAGGATGTATGTGTTGAATCTACAACTAGCAAGAAGGTAAGCACCTAGAAGGTTGCCCTATCCTTAGGGCAATCCAAGGTAGTTCCACCAACAACAATAATCTTACTATCCAAGTGGAGCTCCATCACAACCATACGAGTAATACCAATGGTGGCACCAACCACAGTTGTGGGGAATGCCATCACTAAGATAGCAGTACTCTTACAAACAACTAGATCCATATGGGTACTATGTTTAGTAGCCTATTTCTCCACGAAGTTCCACCAGGCACACCTCATTCTAGCATCACTATTATCCTCTAGAGTATCATCGAACTCATTCACCATCTACTCGAGGAGAACACACATACCCATACCATACTACATCCGTCTACACACATCCTTCCATCCTCAACCTAGTTACCTCTTGCTTCATTCATGTAGGATGAAATTCCTCTATAGTCACAACAATGAAATGCTAGAAGGGNCTATAAGTAAATAAGAGGACTTCTTGGGTCATATATCTTCATGGGAAGGTTACCAGCCTTGATCCAATCAAAAACAACATGAGTTAACATCATAGTATGAATTTGAAGTAGCATTTGGTTTGAAGGGTATTCAAATGTGTTTGATGCAAAGGATGAGGGTGCTAGAGATATAGGGTAACCAAGTGCATTAGGTTGTGAGGGTTTGGGAGGATTTTTGGGTCAGAAGAAGGGTCATTTCCTAGATTGATTGTCCAAACCACTTAGTTGGAAGGCTAGTTGTGAATGTATAGCCCTTCTAGCATTTCATTGCTGTGACTATAGAGGAATTTCATCCTACATGAATGAAGCAAGAGGTAANATTTTTGGGTGGTCCTATTCTACCAATTTTTTGGTAATCAAAGTAGAAAACTACAAAGGTAGCTTCCCCATCATTATGGGAAGGGCATGCTTAAGCATGGTTGATGCATGAATGGGCATAAGGAACCTTTCCTTATAAATCTCCAAGAAGAATGAATTTGAATGACCAAAGAAGAAGTGTGTTATATGCATTGTGTACAGTGATAACAAGTGTAATTGTGTGCAGAATATCTGGTCCATTATGAGTACATTCATTAAAGCATGCAATTAGTGTGCATAAGAAATAGATACCCAAAGGTGTCTATACACAATAGCCATAAAATAGGAGGGCATCCAGTGCCTAATAGCTAACTTTGATAGTAGCACATTATGCATGGAACCAACTGAGAGCTTGACATGTGCTTATGTCAAAGGCATGGATGAACTTGAGCAAGTTCATCACTAACTCTCCAATGATGAAGGCGATGATACCTATTGGGGAGAGTTGGTAATCCCTGATAGTTTTAAGCAAAAGACCCTAGAGTTAAAAACTCTACCAGCTAGCATGGAGTATGCACTTCTAAACAATGGTAAACTGGTTATAATCAATGCAAATCTTGCTCCCAAATAAAAAGGCAAGTTGTTGCATGTGGTCAACAAATGGCCAACAACCTTTGCTTAGTCATATTCTAAATTGACTAGAATTGATCCATGAATATCCCAGCATTATATCTATACCAACCCAGCCATGAAGCTAGGAAGGTAGCCATAGAGGTGGTTGAATCCTATATTAAAGCAGATCGTCAAAGAGGAAATAGAATAACTCCTCAAGGAGGGGTTCATATATCCCATAGTGGATAGTAAGTGAGTTAGCCCACTCATAATTGTGCCAAAGAAAAGTGACAAGTGTAAGTTTGTATTGACTTTAGGCTATTGAACATTGCAACATTTAAAGATCATTTTCCATTATCATTTGTGGACCAAGTGTTAAACACTATATTTGAGCATTACTATTATAGCTTCTTGGATGGTTATAGTGGCTATAACCAAATCCAAATTACACCAAAAGATCAGGCCAAGATAACATTCATGAATCCTTGGGGGACTTTTGCATATTGTAAGATGTCATTTGGTCTATGCAATGCCCCTGCAACATTTCAATACCTAGTCCTCAACATTTTTCAGCAGCAAATTGGTAGCAAGATAGAAGTCTTTATGGATGACTTCTCTACATATGGGGCTACATTTGAACAAACCTTGGACCACCTTGAGTAGGTACTAAAGAGATGTGTTAAAACAAATCGTAGGCTCAATTAGTAGAAAATCTATTTAATGGTCCAGGAGAGCATAGTATTGGGGCATTGAATTTCACAAGAAGGGATTGAGGTAGACCCTAAAAACATAAGGGTCATCTAAGGAATCACACACTAACCAAAGATATTTAAAGATGTCCAATCATTCCTTGGACACAGTAGCTACTACTAGTGGTTCATAGAGAATTTCTCTAGGATTGCAAAGGCATTAGTTAATTTGACAAAGAAAGATGCTTCATTCATCTAGACTAAGTATGAATGTGCATTCCAACTATTAAAACAAATCGTAGAAACTCCAATTCTACAAGCACCAGACTTATCCATACCATTTCACATAATGACCAACGCATCTAATTATGCCTTGGGAGCCATGCTTATGCAGCTGGACAATAAGAAACATCCATATTACATTCATTGCATGAGCCAGAGCATTATGGGTGCATAGTTGAATTACATCACAACTGAGAAAGAACTAATGGCAATGGTGTATGCTCTTGAAAATTTTAGGTACTATGTGCTTGGCTATAAGGTGTTTGTGCACATAGATCATAGTGCCATCTACTTCATAATAACTAAGCTAGCAGTGAGGCCTTGTATCATACAATGGCTTGTGATCTTATGAAAATTTGATCTCACAATGATAGATCAGAAAGGAACTGAGAATGTGGTCGCTAATCACCATTTTCAATTAAGATGGAATAACAAAGAGGACGAGAGCCCACTCTCTGATCAATTTCTAGATGAGCTCCTCTCTACAAGAGCAATCAATGATCAAGTTCCCATTGAATCAAAGTGGTACAATGGCATCCTCACTTACCTTCTCACTTAGGAGATGCCACAAGATCTGGACTTTAGGAAGAAACAATAGTTTCTTCATTAGACTAAGTACTCCATGGAAATCAATAGATACCTTTACAAGATGTGAGTTGATGGCTTGGTTCATTGGTGTGTTCCTAATACGAACCAATTGCATGTTCTCTAGGATAATCACAAAGGCCCTTGCAGAGGCTACTATGTTGGAAGACACACAACCATAAAAATCCTAATGTTAGGATACTATTGGCCTAAAATATTTAGGAATGCCAACAATTTTTCTAATCTTGTGAATGCTATTAAAAAGATGATGGGATGACCACTTAAATGGAAGGTCCTCAACAATGGAGTCAACCACTAGAACCCTTTGACATATGGGGCATTGACTTCATGGATCTCATCACACCCATCTCCAATGGAAAGGCATACATCATCATAGTAATCGACTACTACACCAAATGGATAGAAACAGTAGCTATCACAAGCTATACATCATCCACTACTACTAAATTTGTACAACAAAATTTTGTGAATAGGTTTCTGGTGCCACGTGTACTAATTTCTAACAATGAAACTCATTTTATAGGTGCCACCTTTTGAAAACTTATGCAATGCTTAGGAGCCAAACATAAATTAACAACACTGTATTACCCCTAAGTCAATGGTCAAGCAAAGGTAACTAATAGGGAGATCACAAAGATCCTAACAAGGACCATAACCAAATATAGGAGAGACTAGAGCAAAAAACTCAATTATGCCCTTTGGGCCTACCACTCAACATGAAAACTCCCTTTTAGCTACTCTCCCTATGAGTTAGTGTATGGGAAACTTCTAATGCTTCTAATTCAATCCAAACTCTATACTTCTCAACAGCCTATGAACTGAACCTTGACCTAAGTCTAGCACAAAAAGAAAGAGTGATCAACCTGAATGTACTAACGAAAACTAATTAGTGGCCCTATCTTTGAATGCAGTGCACAAGGCATTCAACAAGTAATGCCATGACCTAAGAATTTGGAAAGTAAAATTTCAAATGAGAGATAAGGTCCTCTACTGGAACCCCACATATGTACCCCCAAAAAAAAGTTCCAAACATTGTGGGAGGAACCTTCTATAATTGATGAAACCTTTTCCTCTGGGGCCATGACCATACAATTATAGACTAAAAAATCCCTATTGGATTGCCCTAGTCAATTGTAGATTCAAAACATTTAAAGATGTGATCATCACGCAAGCTAAAGGTTAATTATAGTTTGACACTTTAGTCATCACTCTCCCCAACTTTACCCTTTCTCTCTATGATCATAATTTAGATAATAGTTTAATGATTATTGTCTATATCCCTTTAGATAAGAAACTAGGTAGTATCTATGCTACTATAGAAACTAGGTTAATTTTTAAATTATTCCAAAGCATAAAAACCTTGCTTCTATTTGGAGAACAATCATTTTCTTGTGGTACAACAAATATAGAATATGAATCAACCTTGAACACTAAAGATCTACTGATCCACACTTTATACCCACAACTTGACAATATGCTAGAAGAATTTTATGAGCATGTGGTTCCCAAGAGATCAACTTGTAACTTGGGATGGAAGCATTATCATGTGTGGTTAAAGACTCCCAGTTTTTCTAAAATAAATCCATTCTACCCCATTCATTTAGGTGAATCCTCTCAAAAACATGTGTTACCTCCAATTAGAAATCCTTCTTTCCTTCTACCAAGAAGAATATCCTTCCAAGATCTCCCTAAAATAGATGATATAGGTAATATTGTTACAAACAAAACTCTTAGCCAAGTGTTCAAAGAACTAGGGATAACTTACATTGTTAACAAAGTTCTAGGAAAAACCCCAGTCATGACACCTGTGATAATTAGAGAATTGCATTCTCTAGTTGAGGAACAAATGCCTGCAAGAATAATGGAAGAAAATCCTGAGATAGATCTAAAAGAAAAACAACCCCTAAAAGACATAGGATCAAATAGTGATAATGCCTCAGAATCTTGTCCCCACCATTTTTTTGTTAAGTATGATCACCAATACCATTGCACAAAATATGATGCTTTGTTAAAAATAAGTATGAACACCTTAGGACCTAGGAATGGTGAGTCCTTTCGAAGTGAGGAATCTAAACAAAAAGAGAGAGAAGAGGCTAATAAGCCTAGAGAAAAGATACATAAGCTTTTCTAAAAATTATCTGTTGATCTGTCATTAGATACAATCAAGTTACAAAATTGGGCCAATAATACATTAAGTGAATTATTCATGCAACAATGCCTAGTAGAAAATAAGATAGTAAAAAACAAATATCAACTAGATAGGATATATGATGAAGTTAAACTTTTAACTAATAAAAAATTTGTCCCTAAAGCTAAAGAAAAAACTCCAAGTCATGGTATTCCTGAATATGGCACAAACTTAGACTTCCCAAGTTCCCACATAAAATATAAACCAAAATATAAAAGAGAAAAAAAGGGAAAATCTAGAGTAAATGCCAATGAAGGAGGATCAGTAATTATGCAAACTAACGATGAAGAACATAGTCGAGAAGGATTTAACTCTGAAGAAGAAATTTTACTTAAAAATCTAGACTTATATGTCCAAGATCCTCAAGAATATCATGCTATATCATCTAGACCAATCAACAAAAGAGATCCCGAGTTCAATATTGATGGACTATCACCTCAAGAGAGACAACTTGTAATTGATAGAATTGCAAGTTTCTTAGAAAGACAAGTCGTATTAGATAAGAAAACTTTCAAACATGCCCTCCAAAATATTTTGTTTAACTTTACAAGAAATCTTAGGCATTAGTAAAATCAAATTGACACTAAAATTAAAAGAAAACTCTTGAATAGCCCAACAATCTTATTTATTAATGCGATTACAAAGGAGTTTTTAGGAAATAAAGATAACTATGTAACTGAATGTAGGGAAAATTATTTTGTTGCTAAATTAACTAGGATACAAGATACAAAAGACTTCTTAAATCAAATAGAAGATTGGTACTATTGTGAACAACTCACTCATGATCGATTAGCTAAAGAGCATCTTCTTGGTGCTTTTCCTCACCCTTTTAATGAAAAATACCAACTTGAAATTAAATTTAGAGAAAGGACACTCAATGATATGAGTTTTAATTATATTAGACAATTAATTTGCGATGTGAATCAAGATCTCTATAGAGATCTACAAGCTCAAACAGTAAGAAAATAGTTAAGCAATCCCATGGGAAGATCATTTTGCTGAGAAATGCTTCCCAAGAATCATTGGCAAAAACAAAAATATGGCAATGGAAACCATAGAAACCTCGTTGGTCAAAACACCCTTCTCATCCACAACCAAGAAAGATGTTTCGAGGAATGTTTAAACAATAGAAATATAAACTTTCCCAAGGCCAAATCCAATGCTTTATTTGCAAAGGGAATCATTTTTCTAGAAACTATCCTGACAAAGATCGATGTCCTTACTAGGCTAGTTTTATTGAGCATTAAAATTTGTTTGAACAATTCTATGAATTCATCGATGATCCTACTATCCTATTTGAACATGGTGATATTTACATTAAGTCTAATGAATATTTTGACTGTTTGGTCTCTAACCTAGACCCTCTTCTTGAAGAGGGGGGAGATAGGTGTGATAGCGACAATTTGGATGTCTTTTATTGCACCATGAATTGTTGTAGTAGTAGAAGGCCTTTACCAAGAATTATCAGCTCTAGACCATCATCAACACCATCCTCAGATACTGAAGATCCTAAACCCCGTAGTCTTGATCCTTCAAAAGATGATCCTACCTACCAAATTATTAGAAAATAATTATCTAAATTAGAAGAAAAATTAGATGAGACAACTATTGATGATATGGGTAGAATCATGTCTCTCAAAAGGCCAATATACAAACCTAAGAGCCCAAACAAAAAGTAGTTGATAAACATCCAACAAGTGAAGCTTTTCCATGAGCCAAAGCAAGCCAATACAACATATACATCAACGGATGAACAACCTCACTCAATTTTTCAGATCTCCTTCTTCCAACTCTATCATGGGGGAGATGGCCATCCATGTTAATCATTCATATGGCTCCTCAATTTTTCTATTTTTTTTACACATTTTTATCTTTATAATTGTTTATTTTTCATGTTTTTGATGTTAAAACTTCTTCCTATTTTACACCATTTTTTATACCATCGTTAGTACATTTGAATATTTCTTGAATATTTTTACATTTTCTTATATATTTGACTTTTTTTTGTTTGAGTGTGATTTTCAAATTTTTGTTAATAAATGTGCTTTATGCCAACAAGACACAATGGTGCTATAGATATTACTAATGGTGGTTTGTGCTTTATGTTTTCCTTGCTAATGTCTTGTTTCTATTTTTAAATCATGGTTTCTTTTTCATGGAATTGGTAGTTGTACTGTCCGAAATCGTCGGTCTCTGGCTGGAATGAAACAGAAACTTGGAGATCCTTGGACATGCACAGAAGACCCTACCTTCACTTGAGGGCAAGCTGGAATTAACGAAGGCAGAGTACCTTAAGTGGTCTGCACGCAGATCAGGCAAGGATTTCCCTGAACGTACACTGATATACTGTACGCTGGGTTATACGTAAACGGCGTAACTAATGTAAAACGGAGCGTAAACGTACGAGAACGTAAAAAATAAGCATGCAATAATGAACAAAAAACTGTAAAAAATCTTAGCAAAATAGATGTAATAATATTATTGTGAAACTGAAAGTTACAATGCACCAGTCTAACGCAGTTGTGGATCTGACACAAGGTGGACGAAGAGCCCCGGTGGATGCGCAGGGATGATTGTGTGCTGGTTTAAACTGCAGGCACAACGTGAAGGCTGTATGCTCAGCGTGTAGGGTTGAGGTCCAACATACAAGTTTTTGTTCGGCTCTGGTTTTTCAGTGTCTCTGGTTCTTTTTTTTTGTCTCTGGTTTTCTGAAAATTTCCCCCTGATCTAGTGAAAAATTGGGGTTTTTATACAAGTTTAGACGTTATACTTGGGTTTGAGAGGGGATGATTGGCTATGGAGTGCTGGACTCTTGGGTCGAGTGACATGTGGCGCGTTTACCGAGTGTGAAAGAATGAGATTTTACAAGTGTACAGCGTGCTGCACACCAGCATATACTGCTGTATGCCAGCGTATACACGCTGGACGTATGACCTCGGCATACAAACTTGATCAAAATAAAAGAAGTCGTTCGGCCTTCAAATTTGAATTCAGATGTCATGAGAATGCTGCCTGTGGATGTTCAGCTTGGTTGACCTTGATCTGACACAATTCTGGAGAGCTTTGATTGGTATACGTTGTGCTACACGCTAGGCGTACACGTTGTACATGCTAGGCGTATACGTAGAGCGTACACGTTGCATTTGCTGGGCGTACATGTTGTGTCTGTTGGGCGTATACGCTAGGCATACATGTTGTATCTTCTGTGTGTATACGCAGAGCGTATACATTGCATCTGTTGGGCATGTACGCTGGGCATACACGTTGTGTCTGCTGGGTGTATACGTTGGGTGTACAGGTTGTATCTGCTGGGCTTGTACGCTAGGTGTGTAGGACGTACATGCTCAGCGTATGAACTCCAAAATGCATGATGTCGAGACCAAAATTTGACCTTCTAGAGCCCATGATGACACATTATGATTGCTCTATTCATGTGAGTTGATGCTTCGTACAAAATCTTGCTCTGGAGTGCTGTTTCCATGCCATCTTCGGGGTTGCATGTCGGGGGTATATGTCAGTCATACCTGCTGAGCGTACATGTGAGGCGTGTATGCTAGGTGTATACGCTGGGCATATACGTTGGGAATGCATGCTGGGTGTATACGCTGCATACTGCATACTTAGTGAGAATTAAGTATCTTGAGCTCCGAAGTTACCATGTTTGGTGCCAGATATCGCCATGGTTGTCTGTGGGTCCCAGGGAACTGTTTCTTGTTGGGTTTAACTCTGCTTGAAGTTGTCTGTGGGGCCCTCAAGCTTTAGTCACGCTGGGGAGCATCATGACTTAGCTCGATTCTTGTTGGAGAAGTACTAAGCTCAGAATTTTTTGGTGTTTCATTGGTCCCTCTTTGTTGACATTTGGAGGAATCAACCCGAGAAGCGTCGACAAAGAAGTACAAAACACCACAAGCAACTTGATAGGGACATTATCCTTTGGCACCTGGCTAGACATCATCGTACTATGTTCAGTAGTACATGGGATTGGGGAAATGAAGTTTGTAGCTAGATAGGGAAATGGAAATTGTGAGGATTAGTAACTGATCAAGGGCTTGTGCGTGGTGAAGAGGATGTCCGGGTACATGTGCGGTTTGTGCTTATCTTTGTCAACAGCTATTGTTTAGCCATTTTTTAAGCAGATTTGGGATCAAAACATGATGTGTACATCCTTTGGCGGCACAAGACTCTTACTTGATGTTTAAGAGGACTTGTTAGCACAACCAAAGCCACGTGATGATGTGTTACGTTCTTTGGAGGAACAGGGCCTTTGTTTAGTGTTTAGAGGGATCCTATTGGCGGAGAGCCAAAGCCATGCAACGAGATGTTACTTAATTATTTTAGACATGAGAGTTTGCTTTCAAGGCAACTGCCTTCCTGCAAAGGACTTATATGGGAAAGGCTTTTTTTTGGTGCATGCTCAGATGCCATGTTGTGGGTTGCAACTGCTTAAGAGTGGTGCAGTGTGCGACAGTGTGTTCAATGTTTCAGGCTGCACTGGATGTGTCCGGGATGTAACTAAGTGGAAGATGTTGAGGGATAGGCGGGATATGTAACAGGAGATGTACTAGTGAATGGCTTGATTAGTCTTGTCACATGTGTTATGAACAACGTCTTACCTCGCTGTTGTGATGAAGTGCATTCTTATACGAACACCTCTGAGTGTCATCCTGCAAAGAAAACTCCAAGAAGACAAGAAAACCATGAGTGAGTAAGTAAGCTTAGACTTGAACATCTACTAATGAAATTAAGGCAACAGATGAAATTTCAGGCATTGTATATGAACAACAACAATGTTGTCAGGATCGGCTGATGGCGAGCAATGCAGCGACTCTGATGAAGTTCGAATGCAGCCACTAATCGGGAGGCTAGAGATGAAATTGCCAGTTTATAATCATAGCAAACCATTGTGGGTTAGTTTTATGTCATGACCCATTGGACATTGCCTATTTAGCGTCGTGGCGGATGGTACATTGCTAGTTTCTAGTCTTGGCAGACCGTGAAGAGGCAAACCAGTTTATAGTCTTAGCGGACTCTGGTGAATGTGACTGTGGCAGTTTACAATCGTACCGGACGGGTGCTAGTTTATTGTCATCATGGACATTCTATGGTATTAGTTTATCGTCATGATGCCAAGATGAGCTATGGTATCAGTTTACCGTCATGATGCTAGGATGATGGAGCGTACCTGAGTCCATGCTTAAACATGAAACAATTTCAAGAATAAGTGATTGGTCAAATTTGCAAGGTCATTCCCTTCCATGTTAGCTAATTTGAATGCTCCATTGTCGTACGCTTTAGTGACCAAGTAGGGCCCTTCCCATTTGGCTGAGAATTTTTCTGAGTGTTCCCGAACGGCTTTGAGTACAAGGTCACCTTCCTTGATAGGGCGCTTATGAACATTGTGCTGATGGCGTTGTCTTTGTCGTTTTTGGTACCATTCAATTTGATCAAGGGCACGTATATGTTCCTCCTCCACCGAGTCCAAGTCAACAATGCGTAGGTCATTATTTTGTCCTTCGTCAAGGAGTCCGGAGAGTGTGATCCTTAAAGACGATACCTATAATTCCAAGGGTAAAACAGCTTCTAAACCATAAACAAGACTATATGGCATTTTACTTGTCGAAGTCTGATGCGTAGTACGATAAGCCCACAGTGCATATACTAGCTATTTGTGCCATCTTTTCTTGCTTTGGGTAAGCATCTTTTTAAGTACTATAATGATGGTTTTATTTGTGGCTTCAGCTTATCCATTGCTTTGAGGGTAGTAAGGGGATGAAAATGAATGTTTGATCCCTAGGCTTTCACAAAAAGTTTTGGTTTCGGCACTGCTGAATTATGGCCCGTTATCAGTGATGATGGTCATGGGGATGCCAAAACAGGTCACCATGTTTTCAAGAATAAAGTTGCATATGTGTTTGGATGTGGTTTTTCTAAGGGGAACAGCTTCTACCCACTTCATGAAATACTCTGTCATGATTATGATGAAGCTATGCCCTACAGAAGATGAGGGTGTTATTGGTCCAATAAGGTCCAACCCCCACTTTTGAAAGGGCCAGGTGATTTGCGCTGTATGCAACTCATTTGGTGGAACATGTATCAGATTGCTATGTTTTTGATAGATATTGCACATTTTGGCTTTGGAGAGACAGTCATACTCCATGTGTGGCCAATAATAGCCCAAACGTCTTATTTTCATTGCCATTGCTTTAGGTGCTATGTGTCCTCCGCATAGTCCATCATGTACTTGCTCAACGATGGTTTGGGCATCAGTGCTACTAACGCATGTTAATAGTATGCCTTCGTAGGATCGATGACACAACGTGTCTCCTATCAATGCATATTGTCGAGAACGTTTTCGTAATGCGTCCTTTTGTGCATTCGTTAGATATTGCGGTGTTGCACTATGTAGAAGGTACTCTTTTATGTTGTCATACCATTCTATTGTGTGTGTTGTACTAACGGACGCAATTGGTAATTCATTGAGAGTATTAGTTATGAGTTTAGCACAACTGATTATAGAGCTTGGCAACATATGGAACATGTCAGGCGATATGTTTATAGCTAGTGTAGCAAGTGCGTCTGCAATGGTGTTTTCATTTCTGGAAACATGTTGCACATCCATGTTTTCGAATTACTTCAATAAGTGTTTAGCTAAGTCACAGTATGGTTGTAAATGTTGTGCTTTGCATGTATAAATGTCTGTGACTTGGTTTAAAACTAGTTGTGAGTCTCCTCTGACTACAAATCGTGTGATGTTGGAAGCTAATGCTCCCGTAAGGCCCCTAAGGAGACCTTCATATTCTACTATGTTGTTGGTACAATGAAAGTTAAAGCGGTAAGCAAAGGGTTGGATCTCCCCAGAGGGATAGGTGATGATGGTGGTAGCACTCCCCCCTCGAGAGGTGGATGCTCCATCAAAGTTCAAAATGGCTTCGTACTCATCGAGAACTATGTCTATCGCGCTCACATTTTCGTCTGGAAACTCTGGCTCTATTGTTGCTTGATCATGTGTTGGTGATGTAGTCAATTGGTTCGTTATGGCTTAACCCTTGACTGATGACTGTGCTATGTAATGTAGGTCAAATTTAGCTATTATGGCTTTCCAACGCGCTATTCTGCTTGACTCGTAAATGTTACCGGTGATGGCCCTGAGCACATTATTTTTGCAGATTATGTTGGCTTGGTTATGGAAGAGGTAATGTCGCCATTTCTTTAGGGAAAAGACAAGGGCTAAACATGACCTCTCCACCTCATTGTACTTCTTTTCGTGGGCAACTAATGCATGGCTCAAATAATAAATAGGGACTTCAGTCCCATCGTCTCGTTTCTGGCAGAGCATAGAAGCGATGGACGAATCCAACGTAGCGAGATAGATGTAGAAGGGTTTATTGTTCTGTGGAGGGTACACTATTGGTAGCTAAGCCAGTGTTGTTTTAATGTG
Source organism: Gnetum montanum (assembly GCA_015680685.1). NCBI lineage: Eukaryota > Viridiplantae > Streptophyta > Gnetopsida > Gnetales > Gnetaceae > Gnetum > Gnetum montanum. The sequence continues at coordinate 113,888 of MNCI01002989.1, forward strand.
GTCGAATGCTTCCTAGCATTGTGGAGTCCATTCAAAATGGACATTCTTTCGTAGCAAATGATTCATGAGTTTCAACTTGTTCGTCAATTTTTCTATGAAGCGCCTGATGAACTGTAATCTACCTTGTAGACCCCAAAGTTCAGTAATGTTGCTTGGCGGTTTTAGATTGATAATAGCTTTAACCTTGTCTGGGTCCACTCGTATTCCTATTTCTGACACTACAAAGCCTAGCATCTTGCTTGTTTTTACTCCAAAAACACATTTCTTTGGATTGAGTCTAAGTTCATATTTTAAGTAGCGTTTTAGGATCGAATCTAAATCTTGGATGTGTTGCTCTAGTGTTTTCAATTTAATTTTGATGTCATCTACATAATCTTTGAGCGAATGCAACATGTAATTTCTGAAAATAAATGTCATTGCCCTTTGATATGTGGCCCCAGCGTTCTTGAGACCGAATGGCATCATTGTGTAACAAAAGGTACCCCGCGGTGTCATAAAGGTAGTCTAGAGCTGATGCTCTAGGTTAATGCATATCTGGTTATATCTTGTGAAGCCATCCATAAAAGATAACAAGGCATGCCTAGCGGTTGAGTCAACAAGTTGATCGATGCTGGGTAAGGGGAAATCATCTTTTATGGTCGCCATGTTGAGGTCCCGGAAGTCAATGTATAGGTGAATGCTTCAGTTCTTCTTCGGGACAATGACCATGTTAAATACCCAATCAGCGTAATCAACAACCTGAATGAAACCTGCCTGATAGAGTTTGGTGATCTCGTTGCGAACTGCTAATGCTACCTTAGGCTTAACCTTTCGTGCTTTTTGCTTCACTAGCCTTAACTTTGGATCGAGTATAATATTGTGCTGGATGATTCGAGGATCCAATCTAGGCATGTCAGTGTAAGACCAAGCGAATCCTTTTATGTTATCTCGAAGCACATGTTCTATGTCTCTGGCCAGTTGAGGTTGCAACAGTGTGCTCAACCTTAATACCTAAACTTCACCATTAGGCACAACAATGGGGGTTTCAATCAAAGGGTCTTTAGTGAGGCTATTAGCTTCTATGTCAAGAGATTTTGTCATACCTTTCTAGCTGTCTAATGCTTATTGTGTTGAGGCTATGATTGTGTCGTCTGTTAATGGATCTAAGTGGATGGAATTTATGTTGATTTCTCTTGTGATCTTTCCGTATGATCCATCGATGGTCAATGGCATGAATAAATGCTGGTAATCCATCGGGCTTGCTCCTGCCAATAAACAGAGGGCAAAGTGAGCTAGTAGGGGTTGTTACGTGTTCCTAGGCAACACGTAAATCATGTGTACGTATACGGTGGTGGTTTATCGTCGTACCAGGACGCATGGCAGTTTAAGGCCTTACCGGGCCGGGTGGGGCAGTTTAAGGATGCCTAGTTGATGTATGATCTGTACTGAGGAATTTGTGCCAGAATGTTCAGTGTGGACAACCGAGATTAGTTTACCAGGGAATATAGTATGTGGTAGTGTTCATTATCTCGTCATTTTGTTTTACATTTTCCTCGTACTTTGTACTTTAAACAATTTTTAACTGAAATTAATAAAATATTAATAAAATATCAAAGGCGGCGGCGATGGCGGCAGGGTCAACTCGGCGCTATATATATGGTGGTGGGCATGAGCGTGAACCTATTAGTTATCAAACACAGCGTGAACCTAGTTGCAGCGTGAGCGTAAACCTAAGTCGCAGCGTAAGCGTAGAGAACCAAACCCCAGCGTGAGCGTAGAGTAGCAAATTCCAGCATGAGTGTAGAGCAGCAAACTCTGACGTGAGCGTAGAGTAGCAAACCCCAGCGTGTAGGATTTAGCTTAGCGTGCAGGCTCAAACCCCAACGTGAACCTATCAGTTTCAGCGTACAGGAGGCTGGAATGGGCAAGGCCAAGGAGGTAGAAGGCCAAGGGAGGAAGGGGCCCAACTTGACTTTTGCGGAGGAAAGTGAGGCCATGCTGCAGTGTTTGCCTAGGCCTAGGCTTCCATCGTGGCCTGGATCAGCACACAGGTAGGCTCTAATCTTACCTCAATTAATTGTTTTTATTTGTACTTGTTATCTGGGCGTAGATAGTTTTGGCAACGTGCAGAGTCTACACACTAGGCGTAAACAGTTTTCGCAGCGTACAGGGTCTGTACGCTGAGCATAGATGATTTCGGCAGCTTACAGGGTCTATACGCTGAGCGTAGATGATTTTGGCAACGTACAAGATCTGTATGCTGAGCGTAGACGATTTTGGCAGCGTACAGGGTTTGTACACTGAGCGTAGACAATTTTCACAGCATACAAGATATGTACGCTGAGCGTAAATAGTTTTCACAGCGTGCAGGGTCTGCACGCCAGGCATGAACGTTTTTCTCAGTGTGCAGGGTCTGCATGCCGGGCGTAAACGGTTTTCTCAGCGTGCAGGGTCTGCACGCCAGGCGTAAACGATTTTCGCAGCGTACAGGGTCTACATGCTAGGCGTCAACGATTTTCACAATGTGCAGGGTCTGCACGCGGAGCATAAACAGTTTTGACAGCGTGCAGAGTCTGCACGCTGAGCGTAAACGATTTTCTGGTAGCGTGTACGCTGAGTGTAAACAGTTTTTGGTAGCATATACACTGAGTGTAAACAGCTTTTTGGTAACGTATATACCGAGTGTAAATAGGCTTTTTGGTAGCGTATACGCCGAGTGTAAATAGTTTTTTGGTAGCGTATACGCTGAGTGTAAACAGTTTTTTGGTAGCATATACGCTGAGTGTAAACAGCTTTTTGGTAGCGTATATGCCAAGTGTAAACAGGCTTTTTGGTAGTGTATACATCGAGTGTAAACAATTTTTTGGTAGCGTATACGCCGAGTGTAAACAGTTTTCAATTTTTTTCGAAGTATTGGCCTTCAACATGGAATTTTGTTTCTCTATTTCATTTTCATGTATAGCTGATTTACCATGACATTCTGGTTATTTGCAAGGATCCTAAGCCTTTCCTCTTAGTGGTTGAGCTGGTTAGGGTACTGGCATGGTTCGGGCCCCTTAATACCGATGAAACTGCCCCTGATCTGACTATTGATAACAATGGGGTATGGTTCAGGGAAGGGGCCTGTGAGTTCCTTACCTTCATCCTAGACAGATTCAAGGTAGTGATATGGTCACACCTAAGCGAACAAGTAGTGCGGAGCATGCTCGAAGCAATGTTGCCAGGATCTTCAAATGGCGTCATGGTTTTCATGGTGGACATTGATGAGGGACCTCTTGCAATTGAGGAAGGTCCCTCTGGAGGGCCCAGATCTACTCGTCCGTTATCGCGCATGTGGGACTTATTGCCACGTGGGCCTCAATATCTCAATAACACCTTGTTTTTGGCTGTGCGTGCACATACATTATTTCAGAACCCTCCAGGCACGGTGTACAGGGTAGAGAGGTAAGGTTGTTTAGTTTGTCGTTTCTATTTTTTTCATTTAGTGTTTGCTCTTGTTCTAACAATCGTTCTTTTACAGGCCCTAAGTTGACAAAGATGGGATATGCGTCAATGATGACGGGCTTGCACTGGCTCACACTACTTTAGAGACCTTCATGGCGGGTCCCACCCTCTGCGGAGCTGTATTAGCTCAGACCAAGGATGACATTGTTCATTTCCATAAGCGGTTTTCCAAGGTGTTTGCACAATGCACGGCTCAAGGGTGGCTGCATGGAGATTGGTCATGTAATGGACTAGTTTTCCCTCATGATACTGACTTGGGTCCTAGCATCTTGAAGCCCACGATTGAAGGTAAGTGATGATATTTTTTTGATGCCTTAGTCTGTTTGTTCAGCTACAACGTTGGTCATACTGGTGTTCTAGTTTTAAATTGTGTTTACAGTTAATGTCCCCCCCAACGGAGACCCTATTACGACAGGACGAACTGAGAGCACCCTGTCAATGAAATTTGGGGAGGTTAGCAAGGTGCAGCGATGGTTCCATACCAGTGCCCCACCGTCTATTGTCCATTGTTTGGATGATGCCGGTCTCATGGAATTATTTACAACCCCAAGCCCTGATGTCTCTATAGCTGAAATGATTGGAATTGTTAATTTGTTTGACAACTCTGTCACCTACTACATCACCTGTATTAAGGGTGTCAAAATAGTTTTTCATCTATTAGCCGAGTTCTTTTCAGACCTCTTCGGTGTACCAGCAGATGGTGTAAATGTGGTTTTGGACAGGGCGCAGAAAGAGCTCCATGTGGTGTGTGAGCTAGAAGATTGATTGGGCATTATCAAGGGCTCTAAGGGATTCCCTATGCAGGGGACGTCAAAGGTGGTGGAATTTAATGAATTGTATCCCCTGTTTAGGGCATGGGTGTTTCCTAAATCCCTGTCTCAAGTGAAGAGTCTTGGGCTGGAGGCCGTGCGCATCATGCGGACCATTTTAGAGACCAGGATGTGCTATAATTGGGCCCAATTTTTGTTGTCGGGTTTCCATAGGGAGATAGTGCGATTGCATTCAAACGTTGAGGCATAGTCTCATTTTACCTTCGCGTTCTTCGCAGGCTATCTATGTTGCTTGGCCGAGTTTTTAGTGGTTCGTGTGGATAATAAATATGTTTTACGGGATTGTACTCAATTATCTCGCCCGTGGATTAACCATTTGTTCGAGGTAGCTAAGTCCCAAGATGCACCCGAGGGGATCGATAAATCAGTTTCCATCACAACAGAGGGGTCATCTGGTACTTCAATCCATACACATGATAGTGTGGGGTTGGAACTGGACAATGTGCCCTACACTGCAAAGAGAGATGATCGGGTCATCAAGGAGACCATCGAGAAAGCCAAATCAAAGGTTCAGAAGTGTGAACGCCCTAAAGAGGTGGCCTCAACTGTGGAAGAGCCAAGGGTGAAGCGAATACGATTCAAAATGCCTGTTCAAGGTAAATAAGCTTTGTGCACTTATTGTATTGTCATTTTTGTCTTATTCATTTTTTTTATTTTGATCGCTTACATGAAACTAATGTCTTCAGACCTGACTCGGGAAGTGAGGAGACAGGAGCTAGAAACCATTATTGAGGAGGAGGAAGTTCCAACGGACTTAATAATTGAGGAAGAAGTCAACAAAGATCAGGTGGAAGTGACGGAAGAACTGGTGGAAGACACCACGGAGACAGAACTGGTCGATGACCGGGATGGTGTTGATGAAATGTTCAGTAGCTTCCTTAAGGGAAGATTGGACCTTGGTGACCCTCCAAACTTGGAAGGGGATAGAGAACATGGTATATTCCCTTTTGTTTTATTACGTTGCCTTGTGAATCATTGTTTCCATTATGTGGTGTTTTAATTTTATGTTTTTTTTTTCACTTCCAGATGAAGGTATTGAAACTAGGACGATTCCTACCATGCGGTTGGAAGTGCCCATGATAGTGGCTCCCCTTGAGATGACCCTTGAGGCTAATCCATCTCGTACTCATGAACCATTTACTTGGACCGAGATGCCAAGCAAAATGGATTTCGTCACCAGTATCATCAACGAGGTGGTCGAACGCATTCAGCAGGCCCACCCTGAAATAGGTACAGGTGTCTTAAGTGTTTTGCAGCCTTCGAGTTTCACACTCTGTTTTTCCATCTAAGATCTAACGCCTGTTCTTTTCGTGTGTGTAGGAGCTAAGCTGAAGTGGGATCCGTCTGAGGTTGTTTGTATTGAGAGCTTTCCTGTACTACCACCAGAAGTTGAACAGATACCAAGGCAGGTCTATGACGAGGTGGCGGAAGGTCTTGTGCATAACGCCAAATCACTTTGGACCTGTAGGCGTTCCATTGAACAGCTATGGTTGCAAATCCAGGCAAAGGAAAAAGAGGTTTCTGAGTTATCAGCTGAACGTGATGATCTCAAAGCTCGTTATGAGTTCGCCTCGGCCAGACTAACAGGTGATCGTTCTTGGCGAACTTCCGAGATCACTTATACTAGATATTGGAACTTGCTAAATTGCCATGCATCACTAACTCGGAAACTAGCAGAGCGTAAGGCCTAGATAGATCTACTGAACCTCAAGTGCTAGGATTGGAAGGCTTTTGCTTCCAAGGTGCGTAAATGGGGTCAAGATGAGAAGAACCACAAGCATCATTACAAGAAATCATTAAAGGAAGTATCTATAGAAAAGTGTCAGCTTGAAATGTTTGTAGAGGATCTAGGTCTACGTTTCGCATTTGATACCTTTGCTAAGAATACCACTGTTGAGATGGAATCGCCCATGAGGGTAATTACAACCGCTTCTGGGGAGGTCTTTGTGGGAGAATTCCCCTTGAAATGTCCTACATGGTCGACGGTTGACAAGGGGAAAGCCTTGGCAAACATCGATCTAGGCCTCAATGGGACTGACTGGGCTAGTGTCTCAGAGGAGGAAATTCTCCATCGATTGGAATTCAGTTTAGGGGGGTCCCCTACGGTAAGCATTTTGTTGCCATGAAATTCGTTTGTTGAGTAATGTTTGGGAGTTTTCTCTTTTGTTCTTGTGTTGATTGTTTCTTTTGCGTTTTATAGGGTCGAGGTGACGACGATGTTCAAGAAGGTGGCCCCAGTGGAGTGGGGACCCATGGTGCCGACATGTCTGAAGGGGACAACCCTCCTGTCCCTGATGTTTAATTTTGACTTTGAAACTATCCTGGCTCATATGTTTACATGAATCGTAAATTGAATGTTTTGCTTTGAGTTGTATTGCACTGATGAATGGAATCAATTAACTATTGTACTTGTCTAACTGTATATCACTACATGTATATATATTTCTACATATTTTTTTTTTGTGAATTTTGAGTTTACATGTAAACACGATGCGGCAATGTAAAATGTTTTAGTTTGTTTTGTTGTTTAAGTGCAATGCACAGAGTGGGAATGTAATTGTAATCGAAGGATAATTGTGAAAAGGAAAATGTGAAGAAAAATTGAATATAAGCATAAATTCAAACAATGAACTTGAATTTGCGAGAAAAACAAACTATAAGCAGATGGTTTAGTTTAAGGCCATTTTAGGCCCCATGCACTAGTTTAAGGCCATTTCGGGCCATGTGTAAACAAGGGAAGTTTTAGGTAATGCTGGTGGATTTCTTGGTAGACCGACCATTTCTAATCATGGCTAGTTTTATGTCGTTGCGGACATGTGATAGTTTAACGTCTTTTCGGACTGTGAATGTAGTTTAACATTGTTTTGGACTTGAACGTCGTTTTATTGGTTTAATAATTTTTTGATTTTCCTCATTTTAACATTAGGAGTAGTGTTAACGGGTATGATTCTATATTCAGCGTCTCCTTCACTGATCACATTGAATGGTAATTCAGCCCAAGGGACGTCTGATGGAACAGTCCCCGCGTTGGTGCTTTCTGGCGCTTCTGCATGTATTGTGGTTTCTGTGTCAGTTGTAGTTTCTAAGTGAGGCTGTATATGTATGATTTCAGGCCCGAGTATTTATATGTTGGGTAAATTTCCCTTTGTGCATCTTTGTTGTTCATTTGTACCATCTTGTTTAGGTTCTTTGAACTTAACCTTCGAGCCTTGGTCTGTATCTGTATGTGATGAGATGGTAGGTGTAGCAGCCTCCCCGTGTATAATGATTTCGCCACCTTCATAAGGCAAGTGAATCTCTTCGTGTATGGGGAAGAGACTGCTTTCAGTTGGGCTAACCAGGGACTTCCCAATATTAGATTGAACCCTGGCATTTCGTTGATGACCACAAAGTCAGCAGATGTGGGGAATTGATCCCCTGCTATAAAGTCCAAATTCATAGTGCCTTTCACTACTACGCATGATCCATTGAACGATTTCAAACACGTGGTGGTAGTTGGTCTAATTAGCTCCGTAAGCCCCAATTGTTCGACGATGGGATATGGCACTACGTTTGTAGCGGCTCCATCATCTACATGAACTCTATGTATCTTGAATTGATTTATTCGTATCGTTATGAACATAGGTGCGGTTGTCACCTATCCCGTTTTCTCATCCACTTTGATGTTTTCATTGTGGAAACCTAATGGCTTAGGAGTTAATCCTTGAGGTGAGTACATTACCGCATGAATTGAAGGTTCATTTAGAGGTAATTCTTCGCTTACTAGGATGGAAGTCAACATGCGCACTAGGGCTTTGCGATGGGTTTGAGAGGTTAACACCAGGTCGTATAAACTTAATGAAGTGTTTTTTTGTTTAAGTACCTATGTGACCTGTGTTAAAGCCATTGCTAAATCTTTACTGTTGGGTGTATGTTTGTCGATAGTCATTTGGTCCATAGGGCCTAATAGTTTTATCTCATGCGTAGTTGGTTTATCATTTTTATCCGCAACTGTTGATCTAGACGTATCATGCTTTCCGGATGATTCACCCTCGTAGCCTGTATTTGGTTTATTGTTAGGTGATGCCATGGGTATTGCACTTAGCAAGGTAGGCGTGGAAGGTCCTCAGGCTAGTCGTTGACATTCCTTCTCCAAGCGTTCCCGTGTAAGCTTGTCTATTAGGCGTTCTCGTGTGTGGCATGGGGGTACAGTTGGTTTTGGAACCTGTACAACGTATGGCGTAGGGCGGGGTTGCTGTTGGATGGTTGAATGTGGTTGAACGTCAGGCTGGCTAGACATCTTGATGAAATAGGGGATCGGTTTATTCTGTGTTTGTGGAATGGAGGATTGGTGGTCATCGAGACATTCGGGTATCCTAACAACATATGGAGTTGGCCTAGCTAGAGGTTGTACCTCCGTAGTTGTGACCGCAGGTGATACTCGGACTACGTAGAAAGTGGGCCGAATAGGAGGTGATTGTGTGTTTGCGGTAGTAGTGGCGGGAGGTACACGTACCACATATGGTTTTTCACATGGTGGTATAATAGAAGTTGCTACGGCGGGGGGTATTCGGATGACATAAGGTTTCTATGGGGAGTATGATGGTTGAGGCACATGTGTTTGTACAGTGGGAGGAATGTGCACTACAAATGGCCTCTTAGGCATTTGCTGCTCATGATCGGAATGGATGGTGTTAATCCTAGGTTTTTCCGGTTCGTTATCAAAGTAGATGGTATTAATTACATACGGTGCTTCTTTAGTATTTAGAGAATCTTTATATACATCCATGGCCTGGTTTTGTGGTTGGACCGAGTTGGCTTCATCAAAAGTGATTTGGCCTCTGTTGATCATCTGTTGGATATCTTGTTTCAAGGTGAAACAATAGTCAATGCCATGCCCATTACGTTGATGATAATCACAAAAACAATCCATTCTAAAGCCTTTTGGAACCAGGGGCTCATCTGGCGTTGCTAGGCTTGGGTTTTGAACCAGTTGATAGAACCGATCATGTCTTTAGATCGCTGCGGGGGACAACTATTTATGTTTCATCAGTCCGACCTTCAAGAGTTCATCGAATAACTACGATGGTTTCATGGGCAACGGCATATATTGAGAGGGGTCCTTCCTTTCAAAGTTTCTCGTACGACCTAGTGTAGGGTTTTGTGATGCGGATGATTCTGGTGCAGTCGCAGGTGCGGATTTGGCCTAATTAGCAGGGGCAGCAGGCGGTTTACTTTATTGTCCCGCATTCGCTTGTTGTGTTTCTGCTACTGTCGCTATAGTTTTTTTAGCCTTTTCTTTATCTTTCTTATTGTGTTGGTTTCTAAAGGCTGAGTATGCAGGCTCGTGGCTATTTTGGGCTGCCTCCTCTATGTTCTTGATCTGTACAAACGCTTGACTAAGAGTGCGTGCATGCATTGAGATAGTATAGTTTGCACTTGACAAAATCGTTGATAGTCCCTTTTAGGATGGTGAGGAGATACGTCTCCGGGATCGGCTTGTGGAGCTCATTGAGAGCAGCACTCCACCGTTGGATGAATTTTTGGACAGGTTCAAGGGGTGCTTGCTTGACTTGTATGAGGCTGTCAAGTGTTGCTTCAGGCTTCAAGTTATACTTGAACCTGGTGACGAATTGGTATAACAAATCTTCTAGAGAAGATATTGAGTTTCATGGCAAGGCCCGATACCAATCAAGTGCTCTCCCTGTGAGGGACATGGGGAACACTCACATAATGGCATGTGGCCATGCTTGAAGTAGCACGCATTCTAGTCTAAACATTATAAGGTGAGCGTTGGGGTCTGTCTCCCCATTGTACTTAGTCAACGTGGGTAAGGAAACATCCTTAGGTAGTATTAGAGGTGGAACCGAAGAGCTGATAGGGTCATCGTGATAGAAGTCCACTACCTTGAGCTCTCCGTCAGTGGCTTTCTTGAGGCGTTTGACCTCATCAGTTAGCTCCTGCATTAGCTTTTTAGCATTAGCCCAGTCTTGGGCACTAGGTGAGATAGTAGGTTGAGGATGTTGTACAGTATATAAGTTAGATTGTTGGACAATGGGCTGGAAGGGAGAAAGTTGTATAGTTGGAGACTACGTTTGCGGAATATTTGTGATAGGTGGTACTAGGGGCGGCACATTTTAGGCAAGGGGTTGCTGTTGTTGTTGTGGTTGTCCTTGAGGGATGTTAGCTGCTAAAATTGTGTGAGGCGGTATGTTATAGTGAGGGAGTTGATGCAATTGAGCACCAATCGATGCCCATTGCCCAGTCACGCTTTGTGTAGGGGCACTCTGAACTTGTTGAGTTACAGTTGCAAAGGATGTTTCTTGGGTTTGGATCCGTGGTATATAATGAGTGGATGTAGAAGCCGGTATCACATGCGACATCCCGATCACTCTGGGTGGGAAGGTTATTCCTACGTTATTTTGAGGAGGTTGTATTTGCGAGAATGGGGATACTGTTACAATGGGGGGAATAGCAAGGGGAAGTGTGTTGAGTTGCACATCGGTTACAGGAGAAGTGGGGATAAGCGTGGGTGGCTCTTGTTGAGGTATCTATGTTTGGGTGATTTGAAACAACGGGTTTACATAGGTTTGTGGGCTGAGGGTATGGTACGAATCTTCGTGCTCGGACTGAGCTACGAAGTCATCCTCCTCTTCTAATTGAGGATTTTCCACAGGTTGGTCCAGAGACTGACTCCTTTGTAGGAGGAGTTATGAGATGAGCTCAGAGTAGTGCTCTGAGAGAGGGATAATATCGTACAGGGATGGGATGAACTCATGTCCTCCCCTATGAAAGAGTTCGTATTGTCTTTTAACCTCCATTTCGGTTTGATCCACGGCGAGGCTGGCTTGTATTTTTATGCATATGAAATTGTATTGCTGAGCCAGCGGGTGGTGTCGAGAAGAAGATGCAAATCAGATTCCAGCGGAGTAATCTTTCAGGTGGTAAGTGTCAAAATGTATTAACGGTTATGGTTTGTGTAGAGACGCTATTATGTAGCGTAACATTTGTTGGACAAAAAGTGAAATCTTAGCCATGTTGTATGATAGCGAGGGAAAAGGTTGTAGACCGGTTGACCCCTGAAATAGGGGTCTTACGGTGTGGATAAGGGGACTCAATCTCGGAAGAAGAGGCCCTAGTTAATAAGGCAAGGAGTGCACAGCCTCCTGCACATGAAGAGGAAATAGCTGTGGAGGATGCCAAAGTCCTTTCGGCTGGAACTAACCGAGGCAAGTAGTTTGTTACTTGATAAAATTAATTTTTATTTTTTACGATGTAGTGGTAGACCCTAGACAACTTCTATAGGTTGTACTGGTCATCGTAATGTCTCAGTCATACCTTTTATTCTACGTAACAGGTGACCAGAGCATGCCCTTGACAATAGTGGCGACTCAATCCTGGGACAAATTTCTGGATAAATTCGCCTTTATGGAAGGTGTCGTTCAAGATATGACTGGTCGCTTAGAGTGAATCGATCCTGAAGCTGGTACGCTACAATCATTACGCAGAGGTTATTTTACTATGGCATTACGCTACCTAATTATGCCTAACTATTATTTTTTGTGTTATTAGGAGCTCACCTCAGATGGGACCCATCAGAGCCTATCAATTTAGACACCACCGAGCCCTGATTAGAAGTGACCATCGTGCCATACAACATTTACAATGAGATGTGTAAATGTGCTTTATGCCCAACTTGCTCCTTATGGGAATGTCAAAGCGTAAACGAGGACCTCTGGAAGAGGTTGCAAAGGTCAGAGAAGGAGAGAGTGGCTCTACGCGATGAGGTTGGGGATCTAAGATCACGGAATGAATTCCTGCAAGCCCAAGAAATAGGAAGCGAGGACTGGAGGACAGCTGTTGTTGACTACGCTCATTATTGGGCCATCGAGGAGGAGGATGTTCCAACAAACTTGTAGAACTAGCTTGTGAAGCTGAGATTTATCTCTATAATCATGCACAAAGCCATACTGCCATGTCAACAAATATGAAGGATTATATACTTCCTATTTTGTGGAGCCAAAAATTAATTCTATGAAAGAACTTTACAAGTCACATCAAAGGTTAACCTTGGACCCATAAAGGATTACATATCATGCACATGAATAATTCATTTTAATCCATCTCAGTAAGGAGTGGGACACAACACGTAGAAGCTAAAATTAGCTCAACCAAGAAGCCCTACAATTGCTCTACCATATTAACTCTTCCATACAATAGACTAAAACAACTTTATGAATAAATTTAAAAATGAGACTCTATAGCTAATAATGACATAAAGGCTAAGCAAAAACAAAGGATATAGAGTTAGAAAAAACAAAGAGTAGCACAGAGCCACTGTTAAAGGATTGAATCATCATTAAAGCTTGAAATAAAGAATTTTGAAAAATAATATGTATAGAAAAAAGTAGGAATCACAAGTTTAACTAGGGCCTAATAGTAAACCATTACTCCAACACAAACATGGTTATTTGAATTTGTCGATGGTAGTTACAAAAATTAAGCTAAAATTACTAAGAAAAAGCTCAGTTTTAAGTTCAAATTACAATTGGAGCTTATTTAATAGAAAAAACAACTTTCCTAACTAAATTATTTATGGAAAAAATAGTGCTAAAGGGGTTATTATGAAGATTTTACTAGATTCATCAAGTTATTTAAATTTACCATGATCATGGAAAGATAGGTTGATAGTTACTAGCAAAAAGGGCTTCAACATGAATAATAACAATTAATTAAATCTTGATCAAATAATTGAATAAGAGCTAATAAACTTAATCATTTCTCCTAATTACCCATTTGAATACACAATAATCAAGAAAATAACAATTGTGAGAGGCCATAGCAATTAAAAGATATAACAAATAAGGGTTTCTTTTTATAATTTTTCTAAAACTTTGCAATCATAATAAGAGTTATAAAGTAATAATGATGATGAATTTTGATCAAATAAAAATACTTAATAGAGGATTATGAACCATTAGGGACCTACCTAAAATCCTTGGCTAATCTCAAATGAATCATTTATGATTACAAATGGCTCCTAAAAGACTTGCAACCGAAGGATCCTCACAGCAAAGGGATAAGAAACCCAAAGGTAGAGGAAAAATGGGGAAAAGACCCCCACAAGTAGAGAAAAATGCTCAATCCTTTAGCATCCATTAGTAAACATTGACAACAAAAACATTCTACATAAGCTGAGGCTAAAGTACTACCATATCAAGAGCAAGGACAGCATCTCATGCTATCAACTAAATGCCTCCAAGCTATTCAAGAGAAATCAATCATGTCTATAGTCATTTTGGAATTCAACTTTGGACTATTTATGGTTCACTTGCTAACATCTAAGAGCAAATGCAAGCCACTCCTCTTTGGTCAACTTTGTCATGTAGTGGAGAATGGTACTTAGGACAAGTGTACTAGTTTTGGAAAAATAAACAAGATGATACCATAGTCAAGATTGAAGAAGTCACAGTGTTTTATTCAGTCAAAGCAATTGCTAATGGACTAAATATTCCTAACATTAGAGAAAATATTACACAAATATCAACAAGATCCAACACAGATGTAAAGAAATTGTGGCTACCAAGGGCTTATGGAAAAGTAGATAAAAAATATAGTGAATTGTCTGCTAAAGCGAAAATATATTTAAAGGTTGGAACTTACCATATTTTTCCCACCAAAATATTGAATATAATTTTCACCTAGGTTGTAAGAGGAAGCATCATTCTCATGGAAAAATTAAATGTAAGCATGGCTCATTTGTTGTTCCTAGAAATTTAAAGAAGGTTCAAAGAAAAGAAGGTAGGGAAGGTAACTTTTCCATTCCCTTGCCTCATCATAAGGTTGCACAAGCAAGTAGGAATTCTAGGTTATACCAATGATGTTCTAGAAAAATCCCAAAATGCATCCTATGCCAAAATGTCAAAACCAGTGCCTCTAAAGAAAGATCAACTAGAGAAGCTAGCTAACATTAAGGGAGTAGTAGGATCCACACCCACAGGAAATGTACTACCTATAGAACAGAAGCAAGTAGCACTTGGTGGGTTAACACCAGTTGGTGATAGACCAGAATCAATCACTCCATCAACAAAGAAGGTTTATCAACCTTTTATGAGGCACTTACAAAAAATTGCTAAAACTATAAGCTAGGGAAGTAGGGAAGGTTTTGCAATGTATAGATTAAGAAATAATTTGAGCAAACCTACAATATCAATAAGACCTACTAGTGGTCAAATTTCATTACCAAAAGGAGAGTTGAGGATTGGGCATAGCAAAACTCAAGGAACATTGCATCCTTCTAGGTTGATGAAGCATCATGATTAGCCACATCGATGGGATGCCCTCGATGGGATCCTTTCCATATAGGATTTAACTCATTGACGTGCACCCATCGATGAGGCTCCCTATTTTGCTTATAAATAGGTGCTCACCAACCACATTTATGGCATAAGTCTCATAGTTGTAGCAAAGCTCTAACAATTTTTTCACTTAAAAGTTAGAATATTTTCTAAATGCCCATAGTAGGAGTCAAAGAGTGTACAAATCTTTATTCAAGCATTATTGTACTTGAGCACTACAATGTATGCAACAATAAAGATGAGCTTTCTGATAAACCTTGCAACACTTTCAAATAGATTAATTATTTCCTTTATGCATTTAATATTTTAAGCAATTTCCTTTAATTCTTTAAGTAATTAAAATAGTTAAATTAACCCAATTTAACCTAGATTAAGCTAGATTAAGATAGATTAAATAGTGATCAATTAAAAATATAAATACGACCACTTCGAGCACACGCTTGGTGCTTGATAATCCTAGTAACACTTAATGTTTGATAACCTAGTAGCATTAAACATGTTCAGGATGTATACGACAAGTGGGAATGGATGCTTATGTTCGGATTAGTTAAATGTTAGTTGATTAGAGTAAATTAGCAATTAAATATATTATTCTTTATTCTTTATTTTTAGAAAAATTAGAACATAAAACATAATAATGATAAAAATCATATGGCTTAGTTGCACTTAACCATACATTTACATTTCACAAGTGTAATTGGGAAGACAGCGATTATGACAATTAGTTTCACCTCCTAGAGACTTTTGTACTTAGAAGGCTATAGGTTCACAGAATTGGACCAGATCACGCGTGAATGCTTAGTGATTCGTATGGTTGAGCATAGGGTCTACTCGTCACTCATCATTGGTGTCGTTGTTGAGAACTTGTACTTTGATATGTGTGCTATCTAGAACTTAGTAAAAATTATTTATAATCATTGGAATGAATCCTAAAGTTGCAATCATTCAAAAAATAAAAATAATAATCATAATTAAAGCACATTGAATTTTTATTTTAATCCAAAATGACTTCTTCTCATAGGCATGATGAATCAAAACCACCAGTGCCCCAAGTATTCAAAGTGGTATACACTTATCTAGATGAGTTTGTACCTAATTTCATCTTCATCCTGCACCAAGATGAACAATTGTGGTGGAAAGACATGGAAGGTAAAGTTGTGTTGCTACCTAACTGATCTACTCTTGGGATGCTACTACAAAATCTTAAGAGGTTGGACATACAAGATCTTCATGAAGAGTACGTTGTGCAAGACCATGACTATCAAGACTACCATCCCACAAAAACACAATGCAAAAGAGATCAGCACCAGGAGAAGCATCATAAAGCTACAAAGGGGAAACAATTCATGAACCCCTTATTCCTGTTGAACCAAAAAGATAATGAGGATCATCCCTTTGGGGGTTCTCAACATGAAGATTCTCCATCACTTGACTTTAGTGAAAGGGGCTTGGACCTGAATCTACAGTCCATTATCAACAATTTGGATTTAGGCAAAAGTGGGAGTCAAGTCAAGGGCTCAAGAAAGCATCACAATGATGACAAACCTAATGATCATGGCTGTGGCAAGCAGAGAGAAGGTGGTAGACACCATGGTGGTGGTAGTTCTTCTCCCTCTCTACCCTCTTTATCTACATCTTCTTCTTCCTCCTATGAATCTGACCAAAACTGTAGGGGACAAAACTATGATGGAGGTAAATAGTGGGACAATAATGATCACAGGCCCTGCAATGAATGAAGGGGTACCAGAGAACATCATAGGTTTCATTGAAATCATGATGATGATGAACCTTTGCTTGCAACTCAAAGCATGCTCAACATAATAGAGGTAGTCAGAATACCAAGCAACCATGTGAAAGATAGCAAAATCAAGAGGTTGGATATGAATAATTTCCCTAGATTTGAGGGGGGTATAACTCAAATCCACATACCTATCTTCAATCCTTTATGATTTCTGTTCCTTGCAGAACATAAAAAATGATTGGAAAAAACTTAAGCTATTTTCCAGGACACTCACAAAAGAAGCAAAAAGTTAGTGCCACTTCTTGGAGTCAAAATTAATTTGTAGATAAAGTATGAATCTTGAGCTATTCAATGATCAATATCATACATACTCTAGAGTGTCCAATTTCAGAAAGCAAATCCAAGGCTGGTAAAAGGAACACATGAACCCTTGGATGCAACCATGGGTAGGTATTATTTCTTTTTGCACAGATGTCCTAGCCATGGTTATTCTCAATAAGAGTAGCTTTGCTATATCATAAATGGGCTTTGATCACAAATAAGAAGAATCCTTGGAGTCTACACCCAAGGGAGACTATCAAAACTAAGAGTCCATCAGATCCAAAGATTCATTGAGTAGGTTGCAAAAAAAGAAGGAGAGTTGAGGAAATGGGAAAGTGTTGAAGAATATAACCAAGAACGTTCCATTAGAAAAAGGAAGGTCTAATTATGTGCCACTGAGGAGGAGGCACCACTTGATGAAGTGGTGTAGTGAGAAACCTTGCCAAGTCAAAAATTTATTTCTAAAATTTTAGCCAAAATAGAAAAAATGTGGGAATCTTTGAATGAAAAGTTCCAAACAGCTCTAAAAATTGCAGAAGAATCTAAAGATCAAGGTAGTGATCATGATTGCATGAGAAGAAAGAAAGCTAAATGTTCCTACCAAAGGGATAAGGGTAAATTTGTTGCATTTGAAGAGGTTGTAGAGTCAGAATCAAATCATGATGGTGGATGTAACATCTACCAATATAAGCATCCTAAGGGATGTTGCCCTATTGTGTCACACTTGTAGGAGTTTGGGATGTATGCTCTCAATCCTAGGTTGGTAAGAAGGCAAGCATCTAGAAGATTACCTTATCCTCAAGGTAATCATAGGTAGTTCCACCAACAATAAGCTTATTATCCAAGTGGAGCTCCACCACAATCATATGAGCAGTATTAGTAGTCACAACACCCATAGTCCTGGGGTATGCCACCACCAAGGCAAAAATACCCTTACAAGTAGCTAGATTCATATCGGTACTATGTTCAATAGCCCATGTCTCTGTGTGACTCTTCCATTCATGCTTCTTTTTAGCATCACTAGTACCTTCTAAAGTACTATAAAGCTCATTCTCCATCTCCTAAAGGGGAGCCCCCATTTCATCAGTACCCTCCTCATCCTTCCCCACATGTCCCTCCATCCTCAACCTAATTACTGCTTGCTCTATTCATGTAGGATGAGATTTTCATGCAACCACAGCAACATAACACTACCAAGGCCATTAGCTTATAATGAGTTCTTCTACCAAGTGGTTCAAAAACTAGACAAAAAAAAAAGATCATTCTTCTAAAGTAATAGCCCTACAACGCCCTCACCAACTCATGCAATTGGTCACCTTGTATCTCCTTCATCCTTTACATATATTTCCTTCAAGAACCCTTCAAACCAAATGCCTCCCAAAATCTGCATAGTCATGTCAACCCATGCTATATTTGATTAGGTTAACCCTAGCAACCTTCCCAAGAAAAGAGTTAATCCTAGAAGTTTGTTCATCTACTTGCAGATTGCTGGAAATGAGCTATGCAAGGCTCTTCTTGATTCAGGTTCTGGTGTCAATCTAGTTTCTCACAAAATGTACAAAGCTTGGAACTTGCCCCTCTCAAGAAGAGTGACATTCATTTAGAATTGGCAAATAATTCCATCACTGTTCCCTTGGAATTAGTGGAGGACATTGTAATCACTATCTGTGGGTAGTCCTATCTTGCTGATTTCCTACTGATCAAGGTTAATAACTGCAAGGGGAACTTCCCAATCATTATGGGAAGGGCTTGGCTAAGCACCATTGATGTGCAAATGGGCATAAGAGTTTTTTCCTAGAAATTTACAAGGAAAATGCATTCAAAAAGATCAAGAAAAAGAGAGTTCTATGCATTGTGTATAGCAATACAGGTTGCAACTATGTGCAAAAGTTATGATTTATTAAAAGCACAGCAATCAAAGCACACAAAAAATGTGTAGATGAATCTGAAATCCAAAAGTGCCTATACACAGCAGCAACAAAACAAGAGGACACCCAATGGCTAATGGTTGATTCTAAAACCATCATACTTTACATTGAACTAGTTGAGAGCTTAACATGTGCCTATGTTGAAGTTATGGATGAATTGGAGCAAGTTCATCACCCACTCTCTAATGATGAACCTAATAGTACTTATTGGGGAGAGTTGGAAATCCCTAAAGATTTTTAAAAAAACCCTTGAAGTTGATAACTCTACTTGCTAGGATGGAGTATACATTCCTAAAAAATGTCAAGGTGATAATAATCAATGCTAACCTTACTCCTAAAAAGAAAGAGAAGTTGTTGAATGTGGTTAACAAATGGTCAATAGCCTTTGCTTGGTCATATTCTAAGCTCACTAGGATTGATCCTAGGATATGCTAGCATCGCATCTATACTAATCCTTCCATCAAGCCAAAGAGGCAACTATAATGGTGGTTGAACCCCAAATTGAAGCAAATCATCAAAGAGAAAATTAAACAACTACTCAAAGCAAGGTTCATATATCTAATTAGGGATAATGAGTGGGTTAGTCCACTTGTAATTCTACCAAAGAAAGATGGCAAGTGGTAGGTCTGTATTGATTTTAGGTTTTTGAACATGGTGACCAACAAAGATCATTTCCCATTGCCATTTGTCGACCAGGTGTTGCACACTATCTTTAGGCATTACTATAACCAAATTCAAATCGTGTCAGAGGATTAGATCAAAATGATAGTCATAAGTCCCTAGGGGACTTTTGCATATAAAAAGATGCCTTTTCATTTGTGCAATGCCCTTAGAAAATTCCAATGCCTTGTCCTAAGTATTTTTAACAATAAATTGATAGTGGGATGGAAGTCTTCATGGATGATTTTTTCACCTATGGTCCCACATTTGAGCAAGCCTTAGACTGCCTTGAGTAAGTGCTTAAAAGATCTATGGAAACAAATATTTAGCTCAATTGGAAAAAGATCCATTTGATGGTCTAGGAGGGCATTGTGTTGGGTCACAGAATCTCACAAGCAGGGATTGAGGTGGACCCTAACAAGATTAGGATCATCCAAGGAATAACCCATTAGTCAAGAACCATCAAAGATATCTTATCATTCCATGGACACACTAGCTACTACCAGCGATTCATAGAGAACTTCTCTAAGATCATACAATCATTGTTCAAGCTGACAAAGAAAGATCCTATGTTCATATGGACTAAGAAATGTGAAAAAGCATTCTACAAGCTTAAGAAGAAGGCTATAGAAACTCCAATTCTACAACCATGTGATTGGTTTTTTTCATTTCACATCATGATGAATGCATTGAACAATGCCTTGGGAGCTGTGCTTATGTAGTTGGACAATCAAAAACATCCTTATTATATCCATTGCATAAGCCTACATGTTGTGGGTGCACAACTTAACTACACCACAACGAAGAAAGAGCTAATGGTAATGGTGTATGCTTTGGAGAAATTCAAGGACTATGTGCGAGATACAAAATATTTGTGCACACTAATGATAATGACATTCACTTTCTTATGAACAAGCTAACGGTAAGCCCCCATGTCATATGATGGCTAGTGATCATGCAAGAGTTCAATCTTACAATGGTAGATTGAAAGGGAACTAAGAATGTGGTCACTAATCATTCATCTCGGTTATGATGGAATAACAATGAGGAGGAGAGTTCACTCTCTAATCAATTCCCTGATGAAATCCTCTTTATTGGTGTAATAAATGAACAAGTACCTAATGAACCTACATAGTACAATTGCATCCTCACTTATCTTCTCACTCAAGAGATTCCACAAGACTTGGATCATCAGAAGAAATAACAGTTTCTTCATCAAGCCAAATGTTTCATGGAAATCAACAGATACCTTTACAAGATGTGCATCGATGGCCTGGTGTGTTGGTGTGTCCCTGATGCTAATCAACTATGTTTTCTCCAAGATGCTCACAAGGGTCTTTGTGGGGGCCACTATGCATGGAGACACACAACTATTAAGATCCTGATGACATGGTATTACTAGCCAAAAATCTTTAGGGATGCTCATCAATTTGTCTGCTCTTGTGAATGTTGTCAATAAGATGGTGGGATGATCACTTGAATGGAGGGGCCTCAATAGTGGATCAAACCATGGGAACCCTTCAAAAATTGGGGCATATATTTCATGGGTCCCATCACAACCATGTCAAATGAAAAGGCATATGTAATAGTTGTTGTTAACTATTGTACCAAATGGGAAAAAGTAGCAGCCATCACCAACTATACATTATCTACCATTGCATAGTTTATACTACAAAATGTTGTAAATAAGTTTGGAGTGCCACATGCACTAATTTCTAACAATGGTACTCATTTTATATGTGCTACTTTTCACAAGCTCATGCAACACTTGGGGGTTGAACATAAACTAACAACACTTTACCACCCCCAAGCCAATGATCAAGTAGAGGTTACCAATAGGGAGATTGGAGCACAAAACTCAATGATGCCCTTTGGGCCTACCACTTCACATGGAAACTTCCTATAGGATACTCTCCCTATGAGCTAGTGTATGGAAAAATTACCAACTCTTCCAATTCAATTCAAGCTCTATACACTTTCAACAACCTACGACCTTGATCTTGACCTTAGCCTACCACAAAAAGAAAGATTGATCAACCTTAATGTGCTAGATGAGAATCAATTGATAGCCCTATCCTTGAATGAAGTACACAAAGTATTCAAAAAAAAGTACCATGACCTTAGAATAAGGAAAGTCAAATTTCAACCTGGTGACAAGGTCTTTTACTAGAACCTCACACATATACCTCAAAAGACTAAGTTTCAAACATTGTGAAAAGGACCTTATATCATTTTTAAAATCTTTCCTTCTGGGACCATTTTGATCTACAAACTTGAGAGCCCAAACAAGAAACAACTGGTCAACATGCAACAACTCAAACCTTTCCATGAGCCCAAGCAAGCCAATGCAAGAAACGCCTCAATAGATGAACAACCACACTCAATTTTTCAAATCTCCTCTTTTCAACTTAGTCATGGGGGTGATGGCCATCTATGCTAACCATACCAGTGGCTCCTTAATTTTTCTACCTTTTTGTTTTAGGATTTTTTTTATACTTTCTTTATTTTAAAAACCATTTTTTTTTTTACATTTTGTTATTTTTCCAATTTTTTATTTTCCAACATCATTAGTATGTTTTATCTTTCTTGAATATTTTCCAATTTATTTGATATTTTACTTTCTTTCTTGTGTGAATTTTTACTATTTTCTAATAAAATGCTTTGTTGCTAATAAGACACAGTGATGTTGTAGTTGTTCACTAATGGTGATTTGTACTTAATTTTTTTGATTGCTAATGTCTTATTTCTATTTTTTAATTTTGATGACTAATAACTAAGACAAAGTTTCTTTTTCATGGAATAGGTAGTGAGTCCATGTCATCCACCCATCCACCGACACTATGGTCTTTCTAGTTTTGGAAGTATGAGGTTCCTTTTTCAATAATAAAACTTTAACAAACTTGTGACCTTGGTAGTTTCCAAACTTGGAAAAGATTCAAAGGTTTGAAAAGGATGCGAATTTAAGGGAATTCAATGCTCTTTTTGCCTTTCTACTTGCTTGAGTGCAATTGTGTTTTCATGGATTTTTTACCATTCCATGTCGACCAATAATAGAAAGTTAATAAGTCTTTGCATGGTGTGGTTCCCATCCAAAAATGCAAAAAAAAAAAAAAAACATAAAATTCAAAAAAAAACTTGATGGAAATTCAAAGCACACCCTATAGAAAAAATAATAGGCTACAAGCATTGATTATGGGACTAGAAAGACATGTTACCCATGCCTAAAGGTCCCCTCTAACTAAGGCCCTTTCTCACCTCTTGCATCTCTTTTCTTCTCAAATAAAGAATGGTATTTGATCTATGGTAGTATTCTTGTATCTCCAAGGGATGGTTTGGTCTTCAAGTGGTGATGTCAAGTCACCGAAAGTGGTTGGTTTTGATCTAGACTAAGGATGGACTTTATTGGGTCATTTAACCATAGAATCCACAACAGACTACATGTAATCATGATTAGGAATTCCATTCCATTTTCTCTCTCATCCATCATTCTTTCTATGACTCACCTCACTACCAATTTTCCATGTTCTTATTCAATGTCTTAGTTTGAAGTGTTTCAATTCTTGGTAGATTCCTCTAAATTCGAGCCTTAACTTTTCATACCCATTAATCAAGTGTGGGGTCCATGGACTCCTTATATGAGGTTATGCAAGGGAAATAATGGGCATGGGCCTACTATGGGGAGGACTCACTTACATATCTCTTGGTTGGGTTAATTAACTTTATTATCCTTAGGAATTTCGATGATTAAATCTTTCGTGTGCCTCATCAATACATCCAACTGTGCACTCCTTAAGGCATTTTTTCCATAAAATTTCATTCTCCCAACATTTCTCCAATTTTGTGAACATCTTAGCCCTCTTCTAATGTTTTCATCATGTTCATGGATTTTCTAGCTCTTTATGAATCCCAATTTTGTGTAAAAACTCCTTGCATTTTTCAATATATTCATGTGAGAAAATTTTCACAACAACTCTGTCAATGAGACCACATATACTTGTCTCACCCATTGACGAGACGTCATCGATGTAAGGCAAAAATGCCTATAAATAGGATTGAACACTTAGTAATTTTTCACATTTTCTCATAAACAAGGGAAGAGTTTTTAAATTTTTTAGAGCCCAAAGCCTTCCAAAAGCCATATCTTCCTAGCCGTTTGTCCAATTCACCCCTTTCTTCAACCCTATAGCTACTAAAGGTAAGCTCTTCATCATGGGGACCACAAACCTTAAGTTTGTGAGGAAAAATTTTTCAAAAAAAAATCTAACTCCCACAAGGATTAACAAAGAAATCAATATTAAAACATTAAATTATACAAGTTAAACCCTTCAAACAAGCTCTGGTGATATTTTAAGTGAAATAATAATAAAATAATCAATCTACCATTATCAAAACTTAGCCTAAGTGTAACTACCCAATGAGAAACGTACTTAAATGTTATAAGTTACACATTGAATGCTAATCCTTGGTTATGTTTTCACCACAAATGACACCTAAAGAAAAGCACACATAAAAAGGAGGATCATCCCAACGAATGGATAAATGAAAAAGAATGAAAAGGAACTAAGAACAGCCCCATGATCAAGTAGAGACCCATGCCACAAGACCTCTTCAAGAGGATCCCAAAGTATAATTTGTCTAATAGATTTCCATGGAAGTGGCTACAATAGAATAGTCTCACTGAGAAAAGGCACCTAAACCTAAACCAAACCTTGAGGTTACATTAACAAAATCTTGCCTCAAGCACATTACAAACAAGGAGGTCCAAAATCGATACTCCAAGGGTTAAAATTTGGACCTTTCTTGGAGTTCGCTCCTCAAAAGTTAAGACTCAACCATAGAACTCTCCCATGTGGCCCACAAGCACTTCTAACTGGTAGTGGGACATGGGAAAAACTTATTTGTTTTAGAACAATTAGCAAGCTAATTCAATGGTCAAAATCAAGGACATCTCAGTGTCCTACTCAATGAAAGCTATTGTAGAGGCCCTTGGGTTACTAGAAACTAGAGTAAATTTAGTAGAAATCCCCATGCAGGAAAATCCTAGTGTTAAGAAGGAAATGCACATAATGGTGTTATGGAGTCAAACATAAGGAGTTTGATGCATTCACCATGGTGGAGCATGCATATTTTAAAATTTCAACCTTTCAGCTCAATCCAATGATGAGGCCAAGAAAGATCACAGCCTTCTCTGCTCATGCATGTGCTACTCTAAGAGGTAAATTCCCAGTCAACCTTCCACAATTTATCTATCTTTAGATAGAAAAGTGATTTAAAGAAAATTAATTTTGAAGGAAGGGACCTCCCTTACAATGCCTCATCTAGAAATTATGCAAAAGGAGAGAAATAACCCACTACACAAATGACATCATTCGACATGCTCCATCCACTTCTTAGGTGGAGATGATGAAAGACAAGGTGCCTACCAAGATCATCTAAGAAGAGGAGCAGCAACCACCACCTCCACAACCCACTCAAGAAAAAACACCAAAGGCCCATGCTACCCTTGAGCATATGCATGAGATTCGAGAGTAGCTTTTGTGAGAGCAAGAGCAGCGAGTAGAAATGAGTGGCGGTGATCTATTTGTGTATCACCCAACAATGAGTCACCTCAATGAAGTGGCTCAAAAAATTAGCCAAATGGAGGGAGGTGGACCACTTTTCTTAGCCCAAAGAATGTAACTACCCATGAGGTCAAATCCTAACACCTAAGAGGTAACGATATCTCAATCGCAACAACAATAATTCCTAGAAATCTATGGGAATTCCACTACTTTTTCAGTGCATCTAGAGAAGAGCAAGGGGGCAACTATCTCGGTGATGCAACATCATGGGTAGGAGACAGTAGAAAAGGTGGTTACTGATAGAATTGCCAAGGCACTTAATGCACCTATAGTGTCTATACTAGATTTTTCTGCACTTAGAGATGTGCAAATGTCTATAAGAATAGTTAGAATTAGATTGAGTACAACCCAGCATGACAAGTTGCCAAACTGACTCATCGGAACTGGGAAACTGATTCTAGATTTCTTTGACCTTCCATATATAATCACTACAACCTAGCCAAAACTACTAGAGGTGAGGGACAAGTGCATCATATTGGAGGGGTAACTCAAAATAGCCAAAACACAAAACCAAATCTTGGCTGTAGAGGTTGCTAAATTAAGAGCTTGTCTTACCGATCCTGTGTTTCTCAACCCTGCACTAACAAGGGATGAGGCCTTAAAGCAGCTTGAGGATAAGCTCAAAAAGTTTGAGAATGAGAAGGAGATGATTGTTTTTTACCAATCCATGGCCAATGTCAAAATGTACACAATTTAGAAGGACTTGGTTCAAACACATCATGAGAAAGAAATTTTGACGATAGAAAATCATCGCCTATGCAATGTTGATGTTTAGAAGCAATAGATGCAAGATTTTATCCATCAACAACAAAAGAAACTAACCAGAGTGAATAATGAATTAAGGATATTGGCAATAAAAAATAGAAATCTCTCCATGGATAAAGTCTAAGTCCTTCATCAAAAATCTATGATAGAGGTAGCTACCTAGAAAAATAAGGCTCTTAAGTTTTAGAGAGTCAAGAACCATTACAGATATCAAGTTGGTCTGCAACAAGAAATCAATGAGAAACACATCCGAATGGTAAAGGAAAAAGTCAACATGGCCCTTTAAAAGCTCAAGGAAGGAGGTGATGTTTGGCATCCTATCTTTGATGGGCTTAATGACTACAACAAAGTAGAGATCTGCATGAAAGAGCGGTAGATAGTACATGGAACTTTCCAATCTTCATTATGCAAATCTAGCGATGCTAACTACCAAATTGCTATAGTCCGAATTGAAGCAGGTGACCAATTCATACTTGTTGTATGAAGCAAAGTTCAAGCATCACAAAGAAACCAAGAAAAAGCTTCAGACTACCAATGCCAAACTTAAGGCTCTCGAGGCAAAGTTCATTAATCAACAATCAACTACTAAGAACTTAGCCAAGAGGATGAATGACTACCAGAAGCTGCAAAATGTAGTCAAAGCAGTCAATGTTGAATGCAAAATTTTCGCTACTTCATTTGTTAATGTTAAAAAGCTATTCTCGACAATGCCCTATCCTTGGGATGTTCCCACTTTAGCCCACATTCAAGATGCTACATGGACCATAAACGATCCCAAGTGAAAGGAGGAGAAGATGTAGGAACTATTGGATGGCTTTCATCTTCCACCAGAAGTTGCAACTACTATAGGACAACCACAACTGTCTCAACCGTTGTGTGCACCTGAAGCAAGAGAAGATCCTTCAAAGCCTTAGGAGCCTCCACTTCCTAGGACCATTTTATTTTCTTAAATATCTTCATTCCATATGAGGAATTGTGTTTGTCAATTTTATCTTGGTTTTTAATTTTGTTGTTTAAAGCATCCAAAATTCTATAATCAATGAAAAACTATATACTCTAGACACTTACTTTTTTTTTGTGTAGTTTGTATGTTTGTTTTGTGTGTCAATAATTCCATACCTTCCCAAATTTTGTAAAGAACTCAAGGATGAGTTTCCATTTAGTCGTGGAGGTATAATGAAGTGTCATGGTTGGCCACATCGACAGGATGCCATCGACACAACCTCATTGATGGGATGGTGTAGACATGATCCCGTCAATGTAGCGTTTGACCCGTTGACATGTACCCATTGACAAGGCTCCCTATTTAACCTATAGATACATACTCACTAGCCACATTTATGATATAAGTCTCATACTTGTAGTGAAGCTCTAGCAGTTTTTTCACTTAAAAGTTAAAATATTTTCTAAGTGCTTACAGTAGGAGGCAAAGATTGTATGGATCTTTCTTCGAGCACTATTGTATCTGAGCATTGTAGTTTCTATAGCAATAAAGATGAGATTTTTAGTAAACCTTGCAATACCTTGAAATGGATTAATTATTTCCTTTATGCATTCAATATTTTAAGCAATTTCCTTTAATGCTTTAAGTAACTATAGTAATTAAATTAAGCTAATTTGAGCTAAATTAAGCTAGATCAAGATAAATTAAATAGTAATTAATTAAGCATATAAGTACAACCACTTCAAGCATACACTTGGCACTTGGTAATCCTAATAATGCTTAACATTTGATAACTCAGTAACATTAAGCATATTTAGGATGTATACGGTAAGTGGGAATGGATTCTTATGTTAGGATTAGTTAAATGTTAGTTGGTTAGATTAAATTAAAAATTAAATATATATTTTTTTATTCTTTATTTTTAGGAGACTTAGAACATAAAACATAGAAATGATAAAAATCATATGCCTCAATTCACTTAATAATACAATTTCACCTCCTAGAGACCAGTGTACTTAGAAGGTTATAAGTCCCTGGAATTCAACTAAATCATGTGTGAGTGCATAGTGATTCGTATGGTTGGACGTAGGGTCTACTCGCCACTCATCATAGGTCATGCTAGAAACAAGAGAAGAATGTAGCAAGGGCAACTAAGATGATTACTAATCATATTAAATAAACCTTTAATGTTCCCATTATGTTACTAGCAGATATTACTAAAGGAGAATATGTCGAAACTATAGCTAGAACCTCTATGACCCCATAAGAACACAAAGATATCTTCAATCAACTACTGCATACAAGGCAAGTGATGAAAAATCATTTTGATATCCCTAGTGATATCACTATAATGAAGTTGAAGCTTATTCCAACAAAGGATAAGCTGGTAATGATAGAAACTATAGCTAAGCATGTAGAAAATAAAGTGTAGAGGTTGCAAGTTGAATTAGTAGCATTAAGAGTAGAAAAGAAAGACCCGATATAATACATAGTGCCAAATTAGCTAGAAAAATTTAGAAAAAATAGATAGTCTAATTAATAGCCAAAAAAATTCAAGTGAAAATGAAGAAAGAAAAAGCAACATGGAACACCTTAATGACAAAAGCACAAACATATGCACATGCTAAAGTACTAACTACCCTAGAGGAAGAAAATAAGAATATTTTTGTAGAAAAAATAAGGTTGATTAATATAGAAAAATAAAAAAAACATCCTAAAAGAAAGCATCCATCAACTCATAGAGCAATTTGCAAGAGTCAACTAGGACATGCAAAAATTGACCAAAGAAAATAGAACACTATCAATGGAATAAGTCTGCACAGTCTACTAGAAATCAACTATTGAGATTAGCATGCGGAAAAATGAGGCCAAAAAGCATGAAAGATTAAAAGAACACATTAGATACTAACCAGGCATGTATAAGCAAATTAACAAAAAAGAAACCTAGATGGTGAAAGCCAAAATCAACACCATCACCATGCAAACACCTAATTGGCAGTCAATCTTAGATGATCTTACTCATGTCCATTAAGCTGGAGTGAAGAACAAAGATCTGCAAATCAAAGACCTCACAAAATGCATGGGATTAGCAAATCTCTGATATGCTAATCTAGCCATGCTCACAACAAGTAGACCTTGAAATAAACTAGAGCAACAAGTGGTCGTAGTTTATGCACTATATGAGAAAGAGTTTGTAGATAAGAAGGATGCCCAACAAAATTTACACATTGTAAACTCTAAAATTCAAGTAGTCAAGGCTAGGTAATAGGATGAGAAGGACATCGTAGCAAATCTAGCCTATAGAATGATAGATTATTAGGAGCTAAGAAAAGTGGTTAAGACATTTACGAAAGAACAACGGTAGTTTGCAACATGGTACATAAAAGCAAATAACATGTTCCCACAGTTGCCTTACCCATGGGAAGTACCGACTCTAGTCAATATCACTAAATGTGCCTCACCAAGAGTTAAATGATACAACTTGTACTTCACTAACTTAAACTAAGAATACAATGATCACGAACTGAACCTCAAATACTAGTGAATCTACATTGGCCATCCACAGATTATGATTAAGTCACACATGTACACTCATGACTTGTATGGTGGAGTGTTGGAATATCCAACTACTCATCAAATACCATTTTCTATGCATCATCTATGATCAAAAATACTTTGAATTGTCTTACCACCTTTTAGGCTACTTATCTCATCAATATTTTTTATCAAAATTCATAAACATTTGCAAAATTTCAAATGTGATATCATAAATATGATATTGCATCACTTGTGATATCACATCAATGATGTTGCATCTACACTATCATCCATATAAAAATCTATATATACACATGGACCATTAGAAAATTTTTCATTTCTATCATTTCACATTAGAGGAGTTCATGTTGTTTTTCTATCAAAAAACCTTTTGAGCCTCATATCTTCCTCATTTCACATCTAATTTCAACCATTCTTGAATCCTTTCACTCCTAGAAAAAGCATCTTAATCATGTGGAAGAGTGTCGTGCATAAATTCATGAATTATGCAAAATTTTTCCTAACATCTAAAAGACTGATTAAGGGTAAGAATTATAAGAGATAAGAAGATTTTAAACTAATCTAAGATAATGAACTTGACATTTCTCTTCGATTAATCATTATAATTCTTTTAAATAATAAATCAAAGATAATAATAGATCATCAAGCTAAAACTTATTTTTAATCATTAGAAAATTTATTTAATTAAGGGTTTTATTAATTAGGGATTTTTATAAAATTAATGAATTTTCTAACTTTACAATAAAAACTAAAAATAAGACTAATTATGTATAATGTTATTCATCAAATCTTAGGTTTTGATAAAGGGTTACAAACTATTAGGAATTTTTCTAGAATTTTTAGGTAAACTTAAGATTTGTTATGATTACAAATGTCACTAAAAAGAATACTTGAGGTTTGAGGACTATCACATCTAAGAGAAAATAAGCTCAAAGGAAGAGGAAAAGGACAAGGAATAGATCAAGCACATTCTATAGAGCAAGAGGCACAATCATATTTAATCCAATAGCCTACACCTATAACAAGATAATCTACATAAGCAAAAGCTAATGTCACACTTCCTCCAAAATAAGCACAATGCCTCACACTCTCTAATGAGTGCTTGCAAGCCATTTAGGAGAAGTCTACCATATCCACTATAATAGTGGAATTGAATATTGGTCCATTCATGGATTTTGCACTTGTACAAATTTGCAAACAACTTCAAGACTTATCCCTTTGACCCATTATTTTAAGTAATGGTAAATGGTATTTGAGGAAATTCCATCAATTTTGGTACAATAAATACGATGATGCAACTATAAAGATTAAGTAACAGTGTCATATTCCATCAAAGCCATTACCAAGGCATTAGATATACCAAATATCAAAGCCAATATTACCCAAATCCCTACATAATCCAATACTAATGCAAAGAATTTATGGTTGTAGAGGGCATATGAAATTATCAAAAAAAGAATATAATGGATTGTGTACTAGAAAGAAGATTTATTTCAAGATTGGGACATATCACATTTTTCCAAATAAGAGGCTGAATAGAATTTCTACTTATGCTACCAAAGGAAGTACCATTCTCATGGAAAAATTTCAAACAAATATTGTCCATATGTTGTTTATAGAAATTTAGCAAAGGTTTGAGGAAAAGAAGATAAGGAAGCCCACCACTCTTCCATTCCCATGTCTCATTAAAAAATTATGTAGGCAAGTAGGAATTTTGGATTACATAAATTATGTTCTCTAAAAAGCCTAAAATGCCTCATATGGAGATATTTTAAAGCCAATGTTGCCTAAGAAGGATCAAGTAGAAAAATGAGTAGGCACTAAGGCTAGTAGAGTCAACACCAGTAGCAAACATTTCAACCATAGAAACAAAACAAGTAGGACCCAATAGGCTAATTCTAACTATAGAATGAGCAAGATTAAGATCTCCACCATCCAAATAGCCTAACTATAAATCTTCTATAATCCATTTATAATAGATTGTAAAAATAATCAGTTAGGACAATAGAGAGGTATCTAGCATGCATAGAGTTAGAGATAATCCAAGAAGACATGTAGTAGCAATAAGATCTACTAGTGGTCAAATATCTTTGCAGAAAGAAGAAAATGATTATTAGACACAAGAGATATTTAGAAATGCTACATCATTTTAAGTATTATTAGAAACTAGTGAAGAATCCATTATAGTGATGCTACAACACTAAGATGCAATAGGACTAATAGAGGTAATAACTAATTATATCAAGAAGTCATTTAATGTTCTCATTGTGCCACTGGTAGATATTTCTTAAGCCAAAGATGTACAAACATTAGCTAGACATTAGGAAAAAAGATCATGTCCCTTGTCAAACATGAAGATGCATTAGAGAGACTAATGCAGACAAGAAAAGTCATGTAGAATGTTTTTTATTTTTCTAGTGATATCACTACAATGTAGTTAGAGTTAATATCTATTCAAAAAAATTGGCCATGGAAAAAACAAGGATGCAACATGCAAAAAATAAAGTGTAAAGGCTACAAAAAGAATTAGTTACATTACAAGCTAAAAGGCAAGAACCTTCATGATACATTGCACTTGACCATTTATCATAATTTACAAGTATGCAAGTAGATTAATTGATGATTAGGAAAAATAGATGGAGATGAAAAAAGAAAAAGTAGTTTGAAATGCCTTAGTTATAAAAGCCTAGACATACACACATACTAAATCTCTTACTACATTAGAAGTAGAAAATAAGAAGATTAATACAAAAAATATTAAGTTGACAAACATCTAAAAACAAAAGAACATGCTCAAGCAAAGCATCCATCAACCTAGACACAAGATAGTTGGCCTGAAAAAACATAACCTTATCAATAATTATGCATAATTATATAGAATTCAAACATTGAAATTAACACATGGCAAAATAAGGCCAAGAAGCATGAAAGACTTAAAGATCATGTGAACATGTGTCAATAGATCAATGAAAAGAAAATTTAGATGGACAAGGCCAATACCAACTCTATTTCTCAATAGTTACCTAATTAGTAATCTATATTGGATAGTCTTACCCTTGTCCACAAATCTGAGCTTAAGAATTAAAACCTAAAAATAGAAGACTTAATAGAGTACATGGGGTAGACAAATCTACACTATACTAACTTTTCCATGTTAATGACAAGAAGATCAGAAATAGAGTTAGATCAACAATTGGCTACTATTTATTTCATGTATGAAAGGGATTTTGTACATAGGAAAGATGCACAACAACAACTTCATATTGCAAACTATGAACTACAACTAGTCAAGTCAAGCTACCAAGACCAGAAAGATGTTATAGTGAACTTGGCTAAAAGGATGATAAACTATCAAGACTTGTAGAAGATAGCCAAAGCTTTTGAGATAGAGAGAACCCAACATACAATATGATACATCAAGACCAATCAAACAGTTCCACAACTGTTATGCTCTTAGGAAGTACCAACACTAAAGAACATCGTTAGGGTGGCATGAACTGTGAATGCTCTTATGACTGAAGAAAAGAAGCTAAGAGCGCTAATAAGCAAATATCAATTCAAAAAGCTAGATGATAAAGGAAAGAAGTTGATAAAGGAACCACCACCATCAAGAACCTAAAAAGGCTACATCAATCTCCCTTTTATTCTATTTTGTTTTATTTTGTTTTATTTTGTATTTATTATATGTCAATCATACACTATATGATAATATTATAATGTCATTCAAACAAAGATGCGATATTCATAGTTAATAGTTATTCATGTAAATAAGTCATGATGTCAAGTCCATATAGCCTCACAAGTTGTAATGAACTCTATCCTCCTTTTGTTTGAACTTGGGGATGAGTTTTCAGTTAGTTGTGGTGGTATAATGAAATGCTTTATAGGGGACTATGATATCATAGCTTAAGATACAATGTTGTAGATATGATATAGCAGATCATCATCATTTATATAAATATGAGTTCACCATCATGTTAAATCATGAAGTTTTGCCAATGCTTAATAAAAGTCCTACAGTTTATTTTCTTCAAGTTATATTTAGTTGTGAATGCCCACAATGTGGTGGTTAACAGTTGTATAACATCTTTATTTAAGTGGATTATTCTTGGAAACAATTCATGCATAATAATAAAGATTGAGATTGTTCTTCTTCATTGTAATATCTCACATAGAATAGATTTACTTTCTAATGTCATTTACTTTTACTATGTCATTTACCATTACCATGTTCATTACTAAATGTGAAATAAGAATGATTGGTTTCAAGTATAAAGTGTAATTTTTTGGTAATCTAGTAATGAGTTTACTTAATTTTCTTAGTGGTAGAGTTACTTGATAATTCCAGTAGTAAATACATCAACCTAGGACATGTATGAAAAACTAAGAACAAATACTTATCACCACAGGCTAGAATAGCTTTACAATTTCATTGTTCTTAGTTAACAGAATTTATACACATTTTCACTATGTCTATTATTTTCATACTTACATCCTACCAACATCATTTTATCATATACCTCACTAAGAGTTAAAATATATGTTTTATACCTTGCTAACTTTAAGTGAGAATATAATGATCACAAGCTTCGTATCAACTTACTAGTATACTTACATTGTCCATTCATATATTACAATTTAGTTGCATGTGAATACTTGTAACTTGTATGGTTAAGTATTGAAATTCTCTACCACTCATCACTTCTACTCCTTGTGATCTTCCTTGGCTTTATTGGATTTGAATCCCTTCTCCTATTTAGAACCCTTGTCCTTGCCTTTGGATACTTCTTTTCCTTTACTTACATAGCCAATACACTTCTTCTCAACCTTAACAACTAATTCATAAGCCTCATCTAGGATTTGCGAGTAATAAAAGGTTAACTCTTCTAAAATTCTACTTCTTGTAATCTAAAACCATACTAGTTTTGAATCCTCCCTGGATTTGTCATTAGTAGTATCAAATAATAAGAATGGAAGAGGTTATTTATATGTTACCTAGGAAAATTCAACCATGCTTATTATTTATTTAAAAGGGTCACTGAAATATTTTTTAAAATTTTATTAATAAATTATTATAAAAATCAATAATTAATTTATTTTTATTTTTATTATAATAGAGTATGGTTATTTCTGATAAAGCCCTATTTGTAAAGTACTTTATACTATGGAATAATTAATATTAATGTACTTGTTAACTATTATTATTATTATATTTAATATAAATATAATAAGTTGGATAATGGTGGAGTTTGAACTAAAGATCTCTTAGGAAAAATCTAATATCAATGGTTAATTCATTTTCTATTATGCATGATTTTGATTATGAGAGGCCACCATCCTTCATTAATCTCCAAATCTCCATCTTTATTGACATTATTGGGATGTAGTTTAATGTCTATGAATTCTCTAATTTTTCTCTCTAGATAATTTTCTATCTTGGCTAAGATTTTGTATTTTTTCTAGTTGTCATGTATGTTTAGTTTCATTTGTGAAGTAATTATTAATATGTTCTACCAATGGCAATTTCTCAATTCTCTTGTATTCTATGTTTACTTCATGTTCTTTTAGTCTAGTAAAAATGCTTCTTTTAGTTTCTCTAATGCATGCCTTCCTAAAAAATCATTCTAGTTTATAAACAACTTTGCAATCAAGGTTCTCTGATCTATCTTTCTTAGGGGACTAATCACTAATTTTATTAATAGGTTGAAATATAGTTTTAATGTTCTCTTTTCTTAATAATCTTCCTAGTTTATTAGAAATGCCTATATGGTATGATAATATTGCAATAAAATATTTATTATTATCTTCATTCTTAATTGAATCTTCATCTAATTCTTTGTCATCAATATTAGTTTAAGAGATATTTTTCTTTTAGCAAGCTAATTATTAATGCTATCAGTCCAAGCCTTTTTAACGATTTTTTAAGTCATAGCCATTTAGTTCAAAGACATGATTAAGATGTTTAAATTCTTCTTTTCAAGTTTTCATGGTAAAAACTATAAGGGTTCTAAACATTAAGGTCTTTAAAATTCGTATTTTCTAGCTAAAGGAATGGTTAGAATTAGCATTTAAATATCTATTTATATGATTTTTCTTCCTAAATAATCCACAAGAGATTTTTAAATTATTGTTTTCATTCTTGATCTTGGTAAATTTAACATATAAGAAAGAAAGAGAGTTATTATGTTATTTCTCAACAGTAAATTGAATATTACAATCAATGTTGTTTAAGTATGTATGAACTTTGTTTAGTTCTTCTTTCTCGTATTACCAAATACATTCTATATCATCAACATATCTAATCCAATGCTTTGGCTTTAGTAAATATGAATGTAAAGCTTTAGGCTCAAAGTCTTCCATGTATAGATTAGCTCCAATAGGAGAAAGAGATGATCCCATTAGAACTCCTTGCACTTGCTCAATGTATACATTATTATATCTAAAATAAGTGGTTTCTAAACATGGCCTAACAAGATTAGCTACTTCCTTATTAACTTTTTTACTAATGACTCTAAAGAAATTTTCTAATAAAATCATGACAAAAATGGATACAACATCAAAGCTCACAAAGATATCTTTTGGTTCTAATGTAATACTAGAGATAAAATCAATATAATGTTGGGTAGTACTTATGAAAGAACTAGTATGTCCAACAAGTGGTGTAAGAATATTATTAGCAAGATACTTAGCTAGGGCATATGTTATAGAACCAATGGTATCAACTGTAGGTCTAAGTGGAACACCATTTTTATGAATCTTAGGGATACCATATATTCATAGGAGATGATAATGCATGGGAATAAGAGACTTTTTTCATCAAATTTGATTCCATTATGGCTTTTCTAACTTTCTTATACTTTTTAAAGGTGGATCTTTATCTAATATTTTATAGGTATTGCAAGCTAAAAGTTCTAATATTTTCTCTTTATATATTTGTTCATCCATTAGTACAATAGATTTTCCTTTATCTACTTGCATAATTTTAAGAGAATTTTTGTTTCTCTTCAAGTCAAAAAGAACTTTGAATCTTTCTTGGAAAGGTTACTCTTAGGTATTTTAACTTTAAGTAAAATGTTTACGCTATTATGAATGATTCTTATAGATTTCTTCTTATCAATGCTTCTAAGGGATTTTTCTAGAACAAAAATAAAGTTTTCATATTTTATGTTTTTAAGAAAAATGGCAAAATCTAAACCTTTATTTAATAGTTCAATGATATCTTCACTTAATGGTTCTTTAGAAATGTAACATCTTATTCCTTGTTAATCGCATAATTATATTATTAATCATATAATTAACCTTCAAAAGAAGTGGTGCTCATTATGAGGAGTTGTAACTATTCACAGTACCCCTTAAGAAAGGGTTTGACCTATCACATTTAAGGCTAAGCTTAGAGGTCATATCAGCATAGAGTTATGAAGCCAGATTGGCAAGTTATGAGAGTTGGGTAAAGCAAGACAAGAAGGAACTAATCATCCTTTCGATCTAATGGCCCAACCATGGTGGCAGTGTTGGATTGCCTCTAAGGTTCTAAGTGTCACAGAAAGATAACCCAAGGTTGTTAACAGTGTACCCAATAATTCCATTAATAAAGTTATTGCTATTATATTTTCTTTCAATTTCATATTCATTCATCATCATTTTATAAGTTAAGCAAGTGATCTGAATTATTTTCATGCAATTCAATGAATTTATGCCATGAACGATCATATTCATTAACATCTAAAAATGAGATGTTACATTTGATATTAAAAAAAAACCATGATTCAAAAGCCAAAATGGAAGAAACAATGTAAAAATGCTATTAAAGTCTCATTATTAATATCATAATGGCATACATCACAAAGAGAGGATATGGGAAGAGTGGACAAAGAGAAAATCAAGCATCCAATTTGAGAAGTTGAAGGAGATCTTTGACAACTTTGAATTAGGCCTCACATTCTTCCTTGGTAACATCATCCAATTTGAAAAGTTGAAGTATATCTTGACATCTAATTAAATCGTCATAGAGTTGTCTAATGTATTTTGTGGTACTTTTGATAGCATCCTTTTCCTTGTCAGCCTTCATAAGTTCAGATTTTAATAAGTTAACTTAAAGGGTCTATTATGTCACATCTTCTTGACATTCCTTGTCCTTCCTCTATATGCATAAGATCAAGGCTATAAGTATAAAAAAAGAAGAGAATATATATATAGAAACATATAATAAGATAGATTCATTGCTTATGCAAAGCCAATCATTTTCAATTTGAAGTATTCATTTAGAATTCAACAAGTGTTGAGCCAAGCAAGTAGCGCTCTCCAGTTCTCCTAATGAACCACCAACCAACACCAACTCATAATCACTTTTTAAGTCATAGGATTTGAACTCCTTTAAGTGATATAACTTCTCACGAACAGAGTGTGGGGTATTCTTTACAATACAATCACTCAAACTATGAAGAAGAACAAGTTCCTCTTCTATAGCAGCCACCATTTGTCCTAACAAGTATGATGAGCCCTTGGTTGTAATTGAGGAAGTCACACTAACAAAAATGGATCTAGAAACAAAGAACGTTGATATGATCTATGGGCCCATAGTCACATGAAACCCTTCACTAGAGTCACCCTCGAAGACTGCACTCAATGAGATATTAGAGATGGGGTCGCAGTCCATTCAAAACTAGACTTATGTGGAGAATCTCTCTCCAACTCTTAGATAAATTAGCGTTAACCCAAAGACACCTACAATACATAAGTAAGCATAACATAAGAAGAGAAAAAAAGAAGAAAGTATTCAAAAACCTTATAATTGATAATTATTACTTAAGTTACCTCTGGCCCTTTTCCTTTTTCTTTTTGCTTACCACTTAAAACCTTTCCACTAGAACCTTGTTCATTGCATTGTTTCTAATAAAAAATGAGGAATAAAAAAATAAATATATATAAATATAGATATATAATAATAATAATGATACTATATGTTTCATGATAAAACCTTAAAACTAAGTTGTATTGCTACCACATCATTGTCTTCTTAGCATCTTCCCCTCGTTCGATCTGCAACCCAGAGTTCACTATCACATAATTACCATAAATATAAATATTCAATAAATAAGGAAAACATAAATAAAAATCAAAATTTTATATTTTATTAGACCCCTCTAGATTACAAACCTACGTGAGAGCTTCTTAGCCTCTTTTGGAACCTTCAATTTGAATCCTCACAACTTTTTCTTTTTTAAGAAACTCAGGCTATAGATGAGGATTGTGCAAAAGAAGGCTATTTGTGGAAGAATCATAGCTTAAAATTAATTTCATCATTAAGGGAAAATAGCACATGGTATAAGGTTTTGTTGGGTTTATATTAGTGGCGGTTGCAAGCTCCATTGCAAGAAATACAACAAAAAAATAAGAGAAGAACCAATCATACACCCTACCAGTTTTGGCACCATGAAGAAGGTATATTGCGTAAGAAGTGACATGAGAAGACTAGGAATTCCACAAAACCTTGCTATTTATAAACATACATACTTGAAAATTGACTTTGTTATTAAAATCAATTTCATAAAACTCCTTTCAAATAAGAGTTAAAAGAGAAAGATAATTCCACATTTATTTTTTGTAAAAAGCCTTAAATTTCAATTGATTGCATATCAGGTTCAAAAGGATCTTCCCTAGCTTGAAAAACCAAAATATTTTGTATAATAGTAGGATTAATCACTAAACTTTCAAAAATCATTTTTGAAAGAGAAATTTTGTAGAGATGGTAAATATTACATCGGTCTACTATGAGGTCCTTGCATTGAGTAGTCTTGAAAATGTGGAAAACTAGTAACTGCAATAAGTTAGAAGTTTTGAGATACTTATAACCCTTAACATCTAACAACTACAAACCATATCGGTAGCCTCAACTACATTATTCTTATGTAAGATAATAGAAATAGATGCAAAGCTACCTAAGGTAGTGGAAGAAGCTTGACTAGGATGCTTTGGAGGAGCCATGCTACAACTTACTATGCCCAAGAAATCTCTCTACAACACCTATGTAAAAAGGGGTCAATTTGGGAAAAAGGACTCCATTCCCAACAATTTATAGAGAATATTTGGAAACCCTTGTAACAATTGAAGGCACAGCTAATTGGGGAAAAGTGTAGTTACAATTTATATTAACATGTAATTAATTTTTAATTAGTTTTTTAACTAACAATTACTATTCTTTATTTTTTAATTAACACATTCCATAAACCAAAGTTTTCATAATCCTAACACGTAGTGCTCTCCGAAATTATTCGAATAGTACCAATTTCATTGAAATCTAACTTATGGTCTGTGAGATATTACATTTCTTAATAAGCATGCCATTAATTAAAATTTAAAATTTCAACTTTAAAAAATTGAATGTTATTAACTTTTTATTTTTAGTAACTTCTTTAATTTTTACTTATATATATACATACATACATACATATATATAAGCTAGGAGTTGAACACATGACCTCATCACTAAGCTAGGAGTTGAACACATGACCTCATCACTAAGAAGCCTTAATTCTTGCCTTGGTAACCATCTAGTCAACTTTTTAGGTTGTATAAAGTTATGACTATGTAAATATTTAAAAATGGTTATTATAATTTTTTTATTGAAAATATATTATTATTATTATTACCCCTTGGCGGTAGGGTAGGCAACTGCCAACCATTGTGGCAACCCAACAGCGTTGTTGTGGTAGTTTACAATGCAATGTCGTAGGCCATTATAGCTTGCCATAGCCATGCAATTGGTTGTGCCACAACATGGCCACTATGCGATCACCAAGTAATAAAGGATCCTTGTCATCCTCATAGTTGCATGCTCTCCCATCATCATTCGCGTGCGATCTTGCTAAGACTAGAAGTCCTTGCATGTGTCCTCTTACAGCTTGCTCCTACACATCCTACTATAGCCTTGTTGTGGTCGTGATGTGCTCCATGCCTTGCTATTGCACATCCTACTATGTTCATGTCCTTCTAATTTTTTCAAGATGTTACTACCTGCTGATGAACACCACCAAAACCATAAAATCCTACCTCCCATGGGGCTCCATGGACACTGCTACTGTTGCAAAATCCTACCTTCCACACATAGCTTTATAGATACTGCTAGTGCTATAAAATTCTACATGAAGCTCTATTTACGCTACCAACTTCATAAAATCCTACCTCCCACAGAGCTCCCAAACACCATTGGAGCTGTAAAATCCTGCATCCGACATAGATTCGTGGACACTGGCAATGCTATAAAATCTTGCCTCCCATGAAGCTCCATAGATACTATCAATGTCATAAAATCTAGCCTTCCACAAAGCTATGGAGCTCCATAGATGTATTTTTTTTCTTCGACTTATTAATGTTCACAACCCATAGAGTGCATTGGAAAATAATGGAGTCCTAAGTCAATGATCAAATGAATGCTCTTGAACAAAAAATTAATGAAATTACAGGTGTCCAAGAGGAACACCTTTAATTAAAACAATGGTTTAGGATAAATATGCAAAATATATTAGAAGAGATTAGGAAATTGTCTTAGAGTTTAGAAGAAAAATGTTCAAAAGTTCAAGGAAAGATGGATTCCTTTATGGATTCCATAAAGCAATTAACTAATCATTTAACCCAACCTCCAAACCAAAATCAATATTTACTCAAAGACCATAATCAAAATCAATTTCCACTTGAGGATTATCACCAAGATCAATTCCAACATCACCGATACTAATACCAAGATCAATTTTTGCCTACGGATTAGTATTGAGATCAATCTTGACCTCTTGGGAAATAGGATGCCAACATACTTTCACAACACTAAAGAATGGAACCTAAAGGTGAGGGTTATTGGAATTGGCAAAATTCACTAAGAGAATCATTAACCTAGGTTCCTGTCAAAAAGGCAAAACTTTATCATTATGATGGAGCCCCTAGATCTACTACCAAGGTAAAATATTAGTTTGATACCATGAAGAAATATTTTGATATGTTGAATTTAGTGAGCCAAGAAAATTTAGTAGTCTCTTTATATTTAAGGGAACTTGTGATAATACAATGGAATGGATTGAGATCTCAAGGCTTGATTACAAATTAGCTTACCTTTGTGTAGATTTTGAACAAAAATTTGTACCAGATTCCATTCTTAAGGAATGTAAGATGTGATTTGATTCATTAAGATTGGACAAACAATCCATAAAGATTACTACAAGGAATTCTATTATCTCTCCCAGTATGTAAGTCATCAAGATAAGGAAGAGTTGGCTTTAAAGTTCATTAGTGGACTACATGCACAACTGTGTCTCTAGACACATACACATAATTCCCAAATAGTTGATGAAGCATATAGAATTGCTAAGAATTATGAGGAATCAAATCAATTATAAACTACAACCCTTTGACAAGCAATGGTAGAAGAGACACCCATCAAGAGAATTTGATCTAGATATTTTTCTTGTGATAAAGATCACTTTAAGCGGGATTGTCTAAAATTACAAGTGAGAATATAAAAAAAAAATTAAAATATAAAAAATCCAATACAAATGTGGCCAAATAAAAGAGTCAAAGTACTACTACGATTGGAGTGAATAAGACTTTAGCATCAACAAAATCAAGTTTGAGAAAATTTTAACTAGCTTGAATCATTTTTTAAGGATCAATTAAGGGTTAGAATTTTAATTAGATTGAATTGTTTTT
This sequence comes from Gnetum montanum, assembly GCA_015680685.1. Lineage (NCBI taxonomy): Eukaryota > Viridiplantae > Streptophyta > Gnetopsida > Gnetales > Gnetaceae > Gnetum > Gnetum montanum. The sequence continues at coordinate 155,772 of MNCI01002989.1, forward strand.
TAAGGATCAATTAAGGGTTAAAATATTAAGTATTTTATTGACAATGGAGCAAGTGATAAGTTTATTTCACCAACTTTACTTAAGTCATTAAACTTAATCTTACCTTCTAAGAAAGTTTTTAAAATAGAGCTTCTAGATGGAACAACAATAAGCAAGCACACTAGGTATAGAAAAATTACTTTTATGTTGCAAGATATTCCTTTTGTTGGTCAATTATTTGAATTTGAATTAGGAGATGTTGATGCAATCCTAGAAATGCCATTTTTGCAAAAATTTGATATTACTACCCATTTTAAAACCTGTGTTTTAAAAGTATCAATGACTGATAAAGTCAAGGTTTTAAGGAATGTAGGAACAACAAAGAAAATTCATATGGTAACTATTAAGCAAGCTAACAAACTAGTCAAGAAAAGTGGTACTATATTAATCATAAAAGTAACTCAATCCTAGAAACTCTCTGACATTGAGATTCCAAAAGAACTCAAGAGTATAAGGATTCAGTATTTGGTGAAACTAAGGATTTACCTTCAAAAAGAATTGTTAAAAATTCCATTGACATTTTTCCCAACACACAACTAGTTTCAAAAGCCCCATATAGATTTTTCCACTTCATAATTAAGGAAATTAAAAGTTTAATTAGACCATTGATTGAAATAAAGAAAGATTTAACCTAGTGTCTTATCTTGGGATGCACTAGTTTTATTTGTTAAGAAGAAAGATAGTATGTTAAGGTTAATATTGATTACAAGGCATTAAACAAACTAAAAATTAAAAATACCTATCCCCTACCTAGGATTAATAATATTTTTGACTAACTTACTAGACCACATTATTTTTCCAATATTGATTTAAAGTCAAGTTATCATCAAATAAGGATTAAAGAGAAAGATATTGAGAAAATGGTATTTAGAACTAGGTATGGATAATATGAGTTTGTGGTGATTGTGATATCCCATTCTTGGATGTCACGGAAAACATCAAATATACATTATATTAGACATTATGCACAAGAAGATAATATACAAAACATCAAATATATGTAACATTTAAAATTATGTGTAAAAGAAATAATAGAGAAAGTGCAAAAAGAGAAAGAAAAGAATGCTTTATTAATATAGAATAGTGTATCCAAATCATGCTCTGCGAGTGTTCCTTGGGATTATCTTCCTTTGGCATATATCCTATAGAGGCAATCCAGCACTGCCACCATTGTTAGGCCTATAACTCAGCCAGAAGGGATGGCCAGTCCATTTCCTATCCTACTTCACCCGACTCTTGTGACTTGCCTGTACCAACTCTACTAGTCCATGCTGACACGACCTCTAAGCCTAGGTATAAATGCCTTAGGTCAAACCCCCAAAGGGTACCTCAAGATACACGTTTATTATTACAACATGCCCTTTCAGGTCTTAATTACAATTATCCTTTCAAGTCTTGTTATGATAACAATAACACTTGTTATGAAGAAACACCATCTTTGTTTATGTAGTAGCACAACTTGGGAATGAGGACATGAAAGTGATGTCATTCAAATTAACCAATGCACCTACAATATTCATGGCATTGATGAATAATGTCTTCCAATAGAACCTTGATCAATTTGTTATCATATTTATGGATGATATACTTGTCTATTTGATGGGACGTGATATCGCATGGGCCGCGATATCGCGTCCACCACAATATTGCATCCCCCGCGATATTGTGTATGCGATATGACGTCTTCCCCTGCAATATAGCATATGCGATATCGTAATGCGCCACCAAATCTATAAATAAGAGGTGGCTCTCCATTGTTTCTCAATCTAGATCTAGACCATAGCCAAACTCTTGCAATTTTTCCATTCCAGAGTTAGAGTAATTTCCATGTGCCCGCAATAGGAGTCCCAAAGTGAACGGATCTTTATTCAAGCAAATATTGTACCTAAGCACAAGTTTGTGTACAAAAATAAAGATAAACTTTTTGGATAAACCTTGTAGTACATGGACTAAGCTAGATAGGAATGTAATTATTGTTATTTATTATTCATCGTTTAAATGCTTTATTAGTTAATTAAATCTCTCTCAACCCTTCTCTCCTAGTTAAGTGCATTCAGTACGACCACTTCGAGGACGTGCATTACGCTTGGTAATCCTAGCAACGAATAGTGTTTGGTAATCCCAGAAGGTTGCATTGACTCAGGGTGTGAACGGCAAGTGGGAACGAATACTGATGCTAGGCATTAGAACTTAGTTAGTTAAAGTTAGTTACTTAGTCTCTTCACCCTTTCCTCTCTTAGCATAGGCGATAAAACATAAAAGACATAAAAATCACATACCTCAGACTTACTTAACCATAAAACCATGACAAATACAAGTAAGTCTAGGAAGACAATGAACGATTAACCTTAAGTGTTCCATAAGGCGTGTAGGCACTTAGTCTGCGATGTTCGACCGAATCACGTGTGTAACGCTCATATTCGTATGGTTGAGTGTAGGGGTACCTCGCCACTCATCATTGGCACCATTGTCAGGGACTAAGTTGTTTGTGCGCTATGTAGAACATAGGAAATCATCCACATCGTTGGGAAGCTTAAATGAACCCTTAGGGTTAATCAGAAGAAATTTTAAACAATGGTCAATAGCACACCAACAAGATAACAATGTCTTCTTCTTCTCATAAGAGCACTTCACTACCTAGGGATCACACAAGAGACAATCGACGGCACAACATGTATAACCGAGAACCGCCAGTTCCTCAACAGTATCGAGTGGTATATACTCATCCCAATGAGTATATACTTGATTTTACTTTTATCCTCCATCAAGATGAACAACTGCATTGGCGAGATTTGCAAGGTAACATAGTGTTACCCCCAGATCGTGCAATCCCAAACATGCTCCTCCATGCTCTTGCACAAATAGGCATGACACAGCTATACGCTGAATACGTTGTAGAATATTATGACACAAGGGATTACCATCCCACAGTGGTGCAACATTTAAGGGACTCATGGAAGGAGAGCTACCATACATTGTTGAAGGGCAAAGGGGTCTCGCACGTCCTAAGCAAAATTGGAGATGGTGAACCAGTTATAACAGGTTCTCCATCAAATGATGTTCCCCCTCCCAACGATGGTGAGGAGGTGGGGTATCAGAACCTACATTCCACGATTCACAACCCTGGTTCTAACCCCCATGAACACCAAGTGTTCACTGAGGAAACAAAAACATATGACAAGGACGGGCATTTGGATCGTTATCACGATTGGGGCCATAGTCATCGAAGAGAAGGTAAGAAACATCATCATGGCGATAGTTTCCCTTCTTCTTCCCCTTCATCGCATCATTCACCCTCTCCTCCCACATCAAGATGTAGTCACGAGGAGCACAATGGTGAGGATAAGGGTAAGCAAAATGAGAGACCTCAACGAGAGAGTCGAGAGCGAGGACGAGGGCATTCTAGAGAGTCAAGGCATAGAAGGGAAAGTAGGGAACCACATAGGCATCATAGACGTCATGAGAGAGATGATCATGATGAACCCCTACTAGCAAGCTAAAGTATGTTAGACATTACAGAGGCTGTGAGAATACCTACAAGGCACCAAAAAGATAGCCGAATCAAGAGACTAGACATGAACAATATCCCATGGTTTGAGGGGGGATACAATGTTGATCCGCAGAATCACTTACAAGCATTCCATGATGCCTGTGCCTTGCAAAATATTGAAAATGAGTGGAAGAAGTTAAAGTTGTTCCCTAGGACACCCATAAAGGAAGCAGAAAGCTGGTACCGGTCCTTAGAGTCAGAAACCATTAGGAGGTTGAGTACAATGCTAGAATTGTTTAACGATAAATACCAAATGTACTCCATAGTGTCCAACTTGTGTAATCAGATCCAAGGATGGAAGCAAGGTAATCACGAACCCTTGGATGCTTCCATGGGTCGATATTATGCATTGCTACATCGTTGCCTGGGCCATGGGTATGCACAACGGGATCAACTCTGCCACCTCGTAGATGGGCTAAGACATGAAACCAGGAGAACCCTTGGGACATATGCCCAAGGGAGATTATCTGAACTTAGATCCCATGAAGTTCATAGATTGTTGGAGCAAGTAGCTAAAGAAGAAGGGGATCTATGGAAAAGAGAAAGTGTGGAAGAGTACAACCGCGATCCTTCCCTCTGAAAGAAGGAAGTAAGATTCTGTGAGTAAGAGGATGAATCACCACTCGAAGAGTTGGTGAATAGAAAAACCTTGCCACTTCAAAAATTAACAATGGAAGTGTCGGCTAAGGTAGATCAAATATGGAGCTCCTTAGATAGTAAAATTGAAATTGTCCTAAAAATTGTAGAGGAGTCTAAGGAGGAGCGAAGTAGTGATCATGATAAGAAAAAGAGGAGAGATTTAGACCATGCACGTAACAAGGGTAAGGGAAAAATGATTGTTGCTAATGAGGTTATTTAGATACAGACAATGATAATGGATGTGAGATCTGCCAATATGACCATCCTAAGGGATGTTGCCCAATAATCTCACATCTACAAGAGTCTAGGGTGTATGCACTCAACCCAAGACTTAACAAACGTCAAGCACCCCGAAGGTTACCTTATCCCCAAGGTAACCCGAGGCAATTCCATCAACCGTTAACATATTATCCAAGTGGAAGTCCACCACAACCTATAGGGCAACACCAGTAGTGGCAACACCCATAGTCATGGTGGATGCCACCGCCTAGTCAACAATACCCTTATCGGCAACTAGACTCGTATGGCTATTACATGCAGCAGCTGGTTTCTCCAAGTGACTCTATGGGTCATGCAACCCCATAATGTCACTACCAAGTTCGGGAGTATTTTAGGACTCCTTCTCCTATGGGAGACACACCATATACATACCATCCTCCGAATCCATCTACATCTTTTACGCCAATAGTTCCACTACCATCCACTCCAATGATGCAAGGGGAACTTCCCACTCAACCGTAGCAACACAATGCTACGAAAGTTGTGAACCTTCAACCTATTTTTGGTTCTAATAACCGTACAAAGAGAAGACCTTTCTTCAGAACCAAAAGCCCAAACAAGCTCTTACAACCACAAGCTATTGAGTCTGTGTACGCTCCTCCAACAAATAAGGCTTCGGAGCTCCCTTCAGACTAACAATAGGGCTCAACACATACAGTTATGTTAACACATACTGTTACTGACTAGATAAAGGTGGGCCACCTTCCCAGTAAACTCTCTGATCCTGGGAGTCCCTTAATCTATCTCCAAGTCATTGGAAATGAACCTCATAAGGCTCTTCTTGACTCAGGTTCCAGAGTCAACTTAATCTCATGAGAAATGTATATCGCCTGGAACCTGCCTCCACTCAAGAAGAGCAATATTCAACTAGAGCTAGTTGACCAATCCATCACTATTTCCTTGGGATTGGTGGAGGACATCATTACCACTGTGTGTGGTTGGTTATACCTAGCTGATTTCCTGGTGATAGAAGTCAACAGTAACAAAGGGGACTTCCCAATTATAATGGGAAGGGCATGGCTGAGTACAATAGACGCATGCCTAGGAATCCACAATCTTTCCTTGGAAATATCTAAGGAAAATATTTATGGAAAGATCAAGAAGAAGAAGGTTCCATGCATCACATACAATGACTCAGAGGGTGATGACATGGGGGAATGCTCAGCATCTCCTACATGCAACTAGTGTGCCTAGGAAACTTAGATACAAAGGTGCCTATATGTAGCAACCACACCACAAGAGAACACCCAATGGTTGATAGCTAATCAAAAGAGAAACCTGCCAACATGCATGGAATGAACTAGGGGAACAACCTACACCCACAACGGAAGCATAGATACATTGGAATATGAACGTCGCCAACTTCCAACCCTTAACCTTAAAACATCAATTGGGAGAATTTGGACACTTTTAAGAAATTCAAACAAATGCTCATTATTTTGGATCTCCCCTTTTCAATTCAATCATGGGGAAGATGGTCACCTATGTTGATCATTAGGGACCCTCAGTTTCTTTTTAGATTTTTTTTTACACATTTTTGTTTTACAGTTTCCTTAACTTTTCTTGTTTTTTTTACAACATCGTTCATAATTTTCATTTCTTTGTGTGCATGTGTGCGTGCTTTCCATTTTGTTAAGTTTGTCACCCAATAAGTGCTCTTAATGATGGTATGAACTGTTTTCTATCGGTTTCTAATGTTTGGTTTTTACCTTTAAGTTACGATGTTGATATTAAGGTATGGTTATTTTGATATGACAGGCAATGAGTCCACTTCATCCATACATCCACAAATTTCTATGGTCTCTCTCGGCTTGAAAATGTACAGTCCCTTTCTCAATAATAAGAACTATAACAAATTAGTGACTAGGCATTTCTCAAACTAAGGAAGGACTCAAGGATTAAAAAGGGTGTGACTTCAAGGGAACTTGATGTGTTTGTGTTGGCCATTCTCTTGGGTGCTTGGATGTTTTCTTCTTGAGTTTTCCTTCCCATTTCGACATTGCTCCATTATCAGGAAGCTGAGCTAATAAAAATAACAAAGTCTTTGCATGGTGTTTTTCTCATGCATTAACACATAAAAAAAAGTGTGAGGATTCAAAGCACACCCCTTAGACAAAATAATCATTTGGGCTACAAGCACTGGTTATGGAACTAAAATAAACATGTTCCCTCTAACTAAGGCCCTTCTCGCTTCCTATTCTCTCCTCCTTTGCTTCATCAGAATGGTGGTGGCTCTTTGGGGATGCATTCTTATTACTTCAAGTGGGTGGATCGGCCAAATGTATTAATGTGAAGTCATTGGATGTGGTTTGTTGAGGCTAGATTTGGAATGGGATCTGCTAAGTCACATTAATCATTAACTACACAAGGGGTTGTACACCACCTTGTTCTTGAGACTCCATTCCATTCTCTCCTTTCCATCCTTCTTTCTCCATTGATCACCTGATTTCTGATTATATCATTAGTGTATATTTTGTTTGACGCATCATTTTCTTTGTGGTAAATTCTTGTGGTTAAGACTTTAACTCTTGTTCCAAATGACATTCACAAAGCCTACAGACTCTTTGAATGTGGATTGTCAGGGCATTAAGGGCATGAGCCTGCTTTGGGGAGGACCCACTGGCATTTCTATTTGGTGCACCAGTTAAATTATTTCCCTTAAAATTTTTGCAATCCACTCTATTTTGTTCATTTCCATCTTGACATCTATTTCATCAACATTATAGTTGTCTCTTTTTCTCCATCTTTCTTGTTCTTTTTCTTTCTCCATTCTATTGCTACCAAAGGTCCGCTCTTAGTCATGGGGGTCCTGACCAAATTTTTTTGATTTTCTCCTAACCCCTACACCTTCAGTAGTCACCACTATTATATCTCCAAATCCACAATCAGCCATACCACAACTCAGCCAATGGACCTTTCACCAAAGCAAGGTATCAACTGCATTATCATTCATTTACCCTTACTAATATAAAGACTATGTTATGTATGCAAATGGCAATCATACAACAACGGATTGGATCTGGAGGGAACACTTGGAATGGATTGGTGCTAAAGCAACTATGCAAGGAATGAGACGGATGGCACGCTTATGGATAGACAACGAAAGGCGCAATCTTGGCGTTGCCAGCAACAAACTTCTTCTCTCTTCTCTCTTCTCTCTCAGCTACCACATAATGCCTGATGTCAAATGTATAAACTATTCACTCTAGTTGTTGTGAACACCAGTTTTGTCATGTTCTGTAATGATGATCCATTCACATGTTGTCCCATTCACCATTAGTTCCATTCAAGTCAATAATCCCATACCTTCCCAATGTTTTGTAAGGAACTCGAGGATGAGATTTTATTCAGTCATGGGGGTATGATGGGATGCGATATCTCATGGGCCGCGATATCACATACGTGATATTGTGTCCACCACGATATCGCATCCCCCACGATATCGCGTCTTCCCCTGTGATATCGCATACGCGATATCGCAGCGCGCTGCCAAATATATACATAAGAGGTGACTCTCCCTTGTTTCTCAATCTAGATCTAGACCATAGCCAAACTCTTGCAGTTTTTCCATTCCAGAGTTAGAGTAATTTCCATGTGCCCACAATAGGAGTCCCAAAGTAAACAAATCTTTATTCAAGCAAATATTGTACTTGAGCACAAGTTTGTATACAGAAATAAAGACAAACGTTTTGGATAAACCTTGCAGTGCATGGACTAAGCTAGATAGGACTTTAATTATTGTTATTTATTATTCATTTTTTAAATGCTTTATTAGTTAATTAAATCTCTCTCAACCCTTCTCTCCTAGTTAAGTGCATTTAGTACAACCACTTTGAGGACGTGCGTTATGCTTGGTAATCCCAGCAACGAATACCGTTTGGTAATACGAGAAGGTTGCATCGGCTCAAGGTGTGAACGGTAAGTGGGAACAAATACTGATACTAGGCATTAGAACTTAGTTAATAAAAGTTAGTTACTTAGTCTCTGATGGGATGTGATTTCGCATGGGCTGTCGTCCCAAGCAATATCGCATACGCGATATCGCGGTCCGTCGCCAAGTCTATAAATAAGAGGCGACTCTCCCTTATTTTATAATCTAGGCCTAGACCATAGCAAAACTCTAGTAGTTTGACCTCTCTAGAGATAGAATATTTTCCATGTGCCCGCAGTAGGAGCTCCAAAGTGAACAGATCTTTATTCGAGCAAATATTGTACCTGAACACATGTTTGTGTACAGCAATAAAGACAAAATTCTTGGATAAACCTTGGAGTGCATGGAATAGGCTAAATAGGACTTTTATTTATTATTATTTATTTTTTATCATTTACATGCTTTATTAGTTATTAAATCTTTCTCAACCCTTCTCTCCTAGTTAAGTGCCTCAGTACGACTGCTTCGAGCACGTGTATTACGCTTGGTGATCCCAGCAACAATTAGCGTTTGGTAACCAAGGTTACATTGGTTCAAGGTGTGAATGGTAAATGGGAATGGATGTTGATGCTAGGTTAATTAAGACTTAGTTAGTTAGTTAAAGTTAGTAATTAGTCTCTTCAACACTTCACCTTATTAGCATAGGAGATAAAACAGAAAAGCTATAAAAATCATATACCTCAGACTTACTTAACCATACACCATGACAACTACAAGTCTGGGAAGACAACGAATAATTAACCTTAAGTGTTCCATCAGGCGTCTAGGCACTTAGTCTGCGGAGTTCGACCGGATCACGCATGTTATGCTCGTATTCATATGGTTGACTGTAGGGGTACCTCGCCACCCATCATTGGCGCCGTTGCCGGGGACTAAGTGTTTGTGCGCTAAGTAGAACATAGGAAATCACTCACATCGTTGGGAGCTTAAACGAACCCTTAGGGTTAATTAAATGAAAAATTATATAATGGTTAAATAGCACACCGAATAAGACATAATGTCTTCTTCTTCTTCTCACAAGAGCATTACACCACCTAGGGATAATACAAGAAACAGTCGACAGTCTAAAACACATAACCAAAATCATCCAATTCCTCAACAATATAGGGTGGTATATACTCATCCTGATGAGTATATACCTAATTTTACTTTTATCCTCCATCAGGATGAACTGATTCACTGGAGAGACTTACAAGGTAACATAGTGTTACCTCTAGATTGTGCAGTCCCCAACATGCTCCTCCTTGCTTTGGCATAGATCAGCATGACTCAGCTCTATGCTAAATACATTATAGGTGATTTTGACACAAGGGATTATCATCCCACAGAAGCACAATGTATAAGAGACTCAAGGCAAGAGAGCCAACATACACTGTTAAAGGGCAAAGAGGTCCCTCATGTCCTAAGTAAAATAGGAGATGGTGAACCACTTATAATAGGTTCTCCATCAAATGATGTTCCCCCTCCTAACAATAGTGAGAAGGTGGGGTATCAAAACCTATGTACCACAATACACAACCCTGGTTCTGATCCTCGTGAATGCCAACCGTTCACTAAGGGAACAACAACACATGACAAGGACGGGCACTCAGATCGTCATCATTATTGGGGCCGAAGCCACAGAAGAGAAGGTAAGAAACATCGACATGGTGATGGTTCTCCTTCTTCTTCCCCTTCTTCACATCATTCACCCTCTCCTTCCACATTAGGGCGTAGCCGTTAAGAGCATAACAGTGAGGATAGAGGTAGGCAAAATGAGAGACCTCAACAAGAGAGTTGAGAGCGAGGACCAGGACATGAATGAGGGAAAGTAGGGAGCAACGAAGACATCATATATGTCATGAAATAGATGATCATAAAGAACCCCTACTTGCCACCCAAAGCATGCTAAATATAACGGAGGTAATAAGAATACCAACAAGGTATTTGAAAGACAGTTGGATTAGGCATTTAGACATGAACAATATCCCACGCTTCGAAGGGGGATACAACGCTGAACTGCAAAATCATTTACAGGCATTCCACGATGCTTATGCCTTGCAAAACATATAGAACAAGTGGAAAAAATTGAATTTGTTTCCTAGGACACTCATTAAGAAAGCAGAGAGTTGGTACTGGTCCTTAGAACCGGAAACCATTAGGAGGTGGAGTATGATGTTAGAACTCTTCAACGATAAATATCAAACGTACTCCATAGTGTCTAATTTGCATAAGCATATCCAAGGATGGAAGCAAGGTATTCGTGAACCCTTGGATGTTGCCATGGCCCGCTACTACGCATTGTTACATCGTTGCCCAGGCCATGGTTATGCACAGTGGGATCAACTCCACCACATCGTAGATGGGCTAAGGTATGAAACTAGGAGAACCCTTGGGACTTATGCCCAAGGAAGCCTATCAAAACTTAGATCCCATGAAATTCATCACTTGTTGGAACAAGTAGCCAAAGAAGAAGGGGTGCTACAAAAAAGGGAAAGTGCGAAAGAATATAACCATGATCCCTCTCTTCGAAAGAAGGGAGTGAGATTCTACGATGAAGAGGATGAGTCATCACTCGAAGAGTTGGTGAATAGAAAAACCTTTCTGCTTCAAAAGCTAACAACAAAAGTATCGGCTAAGGTAGATGAAGTATGGAGCTCCTTAGACAGTAAAATTGAAACTGTCCTAAAGATTGTAGAGGAATCTAAGGAGGAATGAAGAAGTGACAAGGACAAGAAAAAGCAAAGAGATTCAGGCCCTGCACGTGACAAGGGTAAGGGGAAAATAACTATCTCCGATGAGGTTGTGGATTCAGACACAGAAAATGATGGTGGATGTGAGATCTACCAATATGACCATCCCAAAGGATGTTGTCCAATCATCTCACATCTACAAAAGTCTGGGGTGTATGCACTCAACCCGAGACTTAACAAACGGTAGACACCCGGAAGGTTACCTTATCCCCAAGGTAACCCAAGAAAGTTTCACCAACCATTGACGTACTATCCAAGTGGAACTCCACCACAACCCATTGGACAACATCAGCAGTGGCAATACCCACAGTCATGGGGGATGCCACCACCGAAACAATAGTACCCTTACCGGCAACCCGATCCATATGGATACTACATGCAACAGCCGATTTTTCCAAGTGACTCTATGGGTCACACAACTCCCCAACGTCACTACCAAGTTTGGGAGTACTTTAGAAGGACTCCTTCTCCTCCAGGAGATGCTCCATACCCATACCATCCTCCTAATCCGTCCGCACCTCTTCCACCAGTAGTTCCCATAACACCTCCTGCTCCAACAATGCAAGGGGAACTCCCCACTCAACCGCAGCAACAAAATGCTACGAGAGCCATAAACATTCAACCCACTACTGGTTCTAACAACCGCAAAAAGAGAAGACCTTTCTTTAGAACCAAAAGCCTAGACAAGCTTTCACAACAACAAGTGGTTGAGTTTGTGATCACTCCTCCAACATACAAGGCTTCAAAGCTCCCTTCAAACTAATACCAGAGCTCAACACATACAGTTATGTTAACGCATACCGTAACCAACTGGATCAAGGTAGCCACCTTCCCAGGAAACTAACTAACCCTGGAAGTCCCTTAATCTACCTCCAAGACGCCAGGAATGAACCACATAAGGCTCTTCTTGACTTAGGTTCCGAAGTCAACCTAATTTCACGAGAGATGTATCAAGCCTGCAACCTACCCCAACTCAAGAAGAGCAACATTCAACTAGAGCTGGCTGACTAGTCCATCACCATTCCCTTGGGATTGGTGGAGGACATCGTTACCACTTTGTGTGGTTGGTCATACCCAGCCAATTTCCTAGTGATTGAAGTTAACAACAACACAGGGGACTTCCTAATTANGTGTTGTTGTTAACTTCAATCACTAGGAAATTGGCTGGGTATGACCAACCACACAAAGTGGTAACGATGTCCTCCACCAATCCCAAGGGAATGGTGATGGACTAGTCAGCCAGCTCTAGTTGAATGTTGCTCTTCTTGAGTTGGGGTAGGTTGCAGGCTTGATACATCTCTCGTGAAATTAGGTTGACTTCGGAACCTAAGTCAAGAAGAGCCTTATGTGGTTCATTCCTGGCGTCTTGGAGGTANATTAATTTAAAAACATCAATCGAGAGAAGTTGGACACTTCTAAGAAATTCAAACAAACGCTCATTATTTCGGATCTCTCCCTTACAATTTAGTCATGGGGGAGATGGCCACCTATGCTAATCATTTGGGCGCCCTCAGTTCTTTTTAATTTTTTTTTACACATTTTTTTCCATGTTTTTTTTTACACATTTTTGTTTTCCACGTTTTTGTTTTACACATTTTTGTTTTACATGTTTTTGTCTTACACATTTTTGTTTTACAAATTTCTTTAACTTTTCTTATTTTTGTTTTACAAATTTCTTTAAATTTTTTTGTTTTTGTTTTTCAACATCGTTATACTTTTTCATTATGTGTGTGTGTGTGTGTGTGTGTTATCCACCTTGTAAGTTTGTCATTCAATACATGTTCGGCATGATGGTATGAACTATTTTCCTATTGACTGCTAATGTTTGGTTTTTACCTTTAAGTTATGATGTTGATACTAAGTGTAACGATGGAAAACGTCGGCAGTTGGAAAATACCAAACAAAATCCCGCGTACACAGTTTTAACCACGGATCCGTGCGAGGGCTATGCTGGAAAAACAAATCTGCAGCACCCTGAACGGTCTTGTCGATCAGACAGGGACTTACTAATCAGTAAACCGATGAAGATTATGAATATCTCATGGAATGATCTAATTCGAGGAATCACAAAATGAGGGGAAAACGACGTAGATGAATTGTAACGATGATAACGCTAAACATGATAAGAGGAGGCTAACACAAGAGAAACACATAGATTCAAGATCTACGCTTTGACTTGAAAGATGTATATTTTGTATATCACGTTACACTGGGGAGACCCCGATTACTTGATGTAAAGCAAGCACAAAACAACAAGAAAACTGTCCAAACAGAAGTCTGATCTACCTCGTGGGCCAAAGCTGGGATGCAAGGAAGGTCAAGCTCTGACGTCTATCGATCAACTGTTTCTGACCAATAGAGTCTGCAAACTGTGCAAGATGATCTCACGATATTTAATCTGCTTCTTTCGCCTTAGGTAGTTTCTGTTTAGGACCGCCAATGATCGCTGATGGAGAAAGCTATGTCTTCCTCAAAAGAACGATTACTCTTGTTGCCGATGCTCAAAGCGAATTGTGCTCTGTTTCTGCCGGAAGGTGATGCTGTCAACAAATGCCAGAGTGCTGCCCTCTCTGTCTCTGCTCAAAGTGATAAGTGCTCCTGTGCTCAGAAAAATGTCCTTGCCTCTTTGATTTGCCAACCCTTATATCTTTGTCAACTGGGGTATTTATAGGCTGCGACGTCCTGTGGAAAAGGCGCAACCCTGATGACGTGTGTCCCGAATGTTTCGGGTACTGTTGACCTGACCATTTTTGTGTCAAACTTTGTGAATACGCATAATACGCTTATTTGTGTATTGTGCGTGTGAAGAACAGATGCGCATCGAGCATGTTTCAACTGTCTTTGGGTTATATTACGCTCATTCGCGCTGCGTTGAGTGCATGAGCGTAACATAACATGGAAACAATGGATTCAAGCTGTTTTACGCTCGCTTACGCAGCCACGCATAATGAAGCGTAAACGATGTCTAGCTTGACGATGCAATACGCTGTGATACGCTACGTTGCATGATGAGCGTATGATGAGCAATCCGCACGCCAAGAGAAAAGGGTTGATCTGTTGCACTTTCTTAGACTTTGCCTTTGACTGTTTTGGAGCTCATTACGCTGCCGTGCGTAACAGAGCNAAACATAGTAAGATTAGGAATCTGCACAGGAAGTCGAAGACTTGATGCTACGCGCCTCTTGGTGTTGCTCTATCTTATTCTCCCTTCTGGAATTCTGACATGCGCCCTTGCCTGAATTGCGAATCTTTGCCTGAGGCCGACTCGTAATTTTCACGGTGTTTCACTAAGGTATGTTTCTTTTGATATAGCAGACAATGAGTTCACTTCATCCATACATCCATACATCCATGATTTCTATGGTCTCTCTTAGCTTGGAAATGTACAGTCTCTTTCATTATAAGAACTATTAACAAATCGGTGACTGGGTATTTCTCAAACTAAGGAAGGACTCAAGGATTGAAAAGGGTGTGACTTCAAGGGAACTTGATTCATTTGTGTTGGCCATTCTCTTGGGTGCTTGGCTGTTTACTTCTTGAGTTTTCTTCCCGCTTCGACGTTACCCAATTATCGAGAAGCTGAGAAATAAAAATAACAGAGTCTTTGCATGGTGTGGTTCTCACGCATAAACACATAAAACACAAAAAAAAAAGTGAGAATTCAAACCACACCCCTTAGATGGAATAATCCCTTGGGCTACAAGCACTGGTTATGGAACTCAAAATAAAAAAGTTCCCTCTAACTAAGGCCCTTCTTGCTTCCCATTCTTTTCTCCTTCGTTCGTCGGAATGGTGGTGGCTCTTTGGAGGAGGCATTTGGATGGATTGGTCGAATGCATTGATGCGAAGTCACTAGATGTGGTTTTTTTGAGGCCAGACTTGGAATGGGATTTGCTAAGTCACATTAATCATGACACACACAAGGGGTTGTACACCACCTTGTTCTTGGGATTCCATTCCATTCTCTTCTCTCCATCCTTCTCTCCATTGTTCACCTCATTGTTGGTTGTATCATTAGTGTATATTTTGGTTGATACATTGTTTTCTTTTTGGTAAATCCTTGCGGTTAAGACTTTACCTCTTATTCCAAATGACATTCTTAGAGCCTATAGACTCTTTGAATGTGGGTTTGTCAGGGCATTAAGGACATGAGCCTGCTTTGGGGAGGACCCACTGACATTCCTATTTGGTGCACCAGTTAACTTCTTTCCCCTAACATTTTTGCAATCTATATTATTTTGTTTATTTCCATCTTGACATCCATTTCATTCTATGTTATCGTTGTCTCTTTTTCTCCATCTTTCTTATTCTTTCTTCTTTCTCCATTCTATCGCTACCAGAGGTTCGCTATTAGTCATGGGGGTATGGGGCCCAATTTTTTTGATTTTCTCCTAACTCCTACTCCTTCAGTAGTCATCAATATTATATCTCCAAACCCAAAATCAACCATACCACAACCTAGCCAATGGACCTTTCACCGAAGCAAGGTATCAATTACATTATGATTCATTTACCCTTGCTAATATAAAGATTGTGTTGTGTGTGCAAATGGTGATCATACAACAACGAATTGGATCTAGAGATAACACTTGGAATGGAGTGCTGCTGAAGCATCCATGCAAGGAGCAAGATCGATGGCACGCTTACGGATGGACAACGAAAAGCATAATCTTGGCATTGGCACCAGCAACACTTCTTTCTCTCTCTCTTTCTCAACTACCAAATGAGGCTTGACGTCAATGTAATAAGGTGTTCACTCTTGTTGTCATGAACACTAGTTTTGTCATGTCTTGTAATGATGATCCGTTCACATGTCATCCCATTAATTCCATTTGAGTCAATAATCCCATACCGTCCCAATATTTTGTAAGGAACTCAAGGACGAGTATTTATTCAGTCATGGGGGTATGATGGGATGCGATATCGCATCCCATGCGATATTGCGTCGTCCCCCGCGATATCGCGGTCCGTTGCCAAGTCTATAAATAAGAGATGGATCTCCCTTGTTATATAATCTAGGCCTAGCAAAACTCTAGCAGCTTGACCTCTCTAAAGATAGAATATTTTCCATGTGCCCGCAGTAGGAGCTCCAAAGTGAACGGATCTTTATTCGAGCAAATATTGTACCTGAACACATGTTTGTGTACGGAAATAAAGATGAACTTCTTGGATAAAACTTGCAGTGCATGGAATAGGCTAAATAGGACTTTTATTTATTGTTATTTATTGTTTATCATTTTCATGCTTTATTAGTGATTAAATCTTTCTCAACCCTTCTCTCCTAGTTAAGTGCCTCGGTATGACCGCTTCGAGCACTTGCGTTACGCTTGGTGATCCCAGCAACGATTAGCGTTTGGTAACCAAGGTTGCATTGGTTTAGGGTGTGAATGGTAAGTGGGAATGGATGCTGATGCTAGGTTAATTAAGACTCAGTTAGTTAGTTAAAGTTAGTAATTATTCTCTTCAACCCTTCACCTTATCAGCATAGGAGATAAAACAGAAAAGCTATAAAAATCATATACCTTGGACTTACTTAACCATACACCATGACAACTACAAGTCTGGGAAGACAACGAATAATTAACCTTAAGTGTTCCATGAGGCACGTAGGCACTTAGTCTGCGGAGTTCGACCGGATCGCCCGTGTTACGCTCGTATTCGTATGGTTGAGTGTAGGGGTACCTCGCCATTCATCAGTCTCTTCACCCTTTCCTCTCTTAGCATAGGCGATAAAACATAAAATACATAAAAATCAAATACCTCAAACTTACTTAACGATACAACCATGACAAATACAAGTAAGTTTGGGAAGACAACGAATGATTAACCTTAAGTGTTCCATAAGACGTGGAGGCACTTAGTCTACGGAGTTCGACCGGATCGCACGTGTAATGCTCATATTCGTATGGTTGAGTGTAGGGGTACCTTGCCACTCATCACTATTCTAAGTCAAGAAAAGAACATCTTAAACATTTAAAAATTACAATGGAAATTCTCAAGGAGCATTAGTTTAAGACAAAATTAAGTAAATGCAAACTCTTTAAAGAATAAATGCTATACTTGGATCATATTGTATCTAAGAAAGGACTATTAGGAGAGCCATTTAAAGCTAGTGTAGTTTAGGATTGGCCAAAACTTAAAGAAAATATAGTAGTTAGTAATTTCCTAGGCTTACCAAGCTTTTATTGACATTTTATTAAATATTATTCTATCTTGGTAACCTCTTTGACTAACCTCTTACAATAAAAATATGTATTTAAGCTTGATAAAAAATGCAGGCAAGCTTTCCTAAGACTAAAGATGTTATTAATAAAAATGCCTATCCTAAGAATCCTAGATGAAGAAATACCATTCAAAGTATCTATAGATGCCTATGAAGTAGTGAAGAGCATCAAAGTGTCATGTCGACAATCCCCCATTGACGTGGCTTCGTCGATAGACCCCCGTCAATGGGGCCCCATTAAAATGGTGTTGCCCCGTCAACGTAGCATTTGCTACATCTATGAGGTCCCATCGATGCAATACTATAGCAAAAACTATAAATACGAGCTCCTAGCTATATTTATGATGATAGAAGTCATAGTAGTAGCAAAGCTCTTGAAATTTGTCCATTTGAAAGTTAGAATATTTCTCTAAGTACCCACAGTAGAAGTCAGAAACTGTATGGATCTTTATTTGGGCACTATTGTACATGAACCACACCAGTGTGTACAGTAATAAAGATGATCCTTTTGATCAAACCTTGCAGCACTTAGAATAGATTAATGATTTATTTAGGCATTTGTTTTTTTTCATGAAATATGCAATTAATTAAGATAAATATGCAGTGATTATTTAATTAATTAAGCTAAATAGATTAAGTACATAAGTAAGATTGCTTCAAGTGTAAACACATATTCACTTGGTAGCCCCAGCAACGTTATTGCTTGGTGTGTCTAGTAGCATAGCACTCTGTAACCTAGCAATGGATACATGGGTTCAGGATGTATATAGAAAGTGGGACCAGATGCTTATGTTAGGATTAGTTAGAGACTATTTAAGCGGTTAAATTAGATTAGTTGTTAAATTAGTTCATCTCTCTACTCTAAACATCAAAGAACATAAAACATAAAACAATAATTATTATATGCCTCAATTACACTTAACCATACCTTTGTACATCACAAATGTAATTGGGAAGACAACAAGCAACCTTTAGAACAAGGTTCACTTCCTAGAAGACAAGTGTATTAGAAAATATAGAGTTTGCGAAATTCAACTAGATTGTGTGTGAATGCTTCATGATTTGTATGGTTGCGCATAGGGGTACCTCACCACTCATCAAGTAGGGATTTGTGTAGTTCTTTCACAAGAAGATAAAGTGGTATGTTTTCACTCTCATAAATTATGAGTTAAGGTAAATTACTCAAACCACAATTTAGAACTACTAAAAATTGTTAATTCTTTAAATATTTGGAGATATTATCTTTATGGAAAAAGATTTATGCTAAAAAATAAACCATAAAAGCCTAAAATATTTACAAAGATGACCCATCTTGAACACCCCACAACAAAGATGGGTAGAATTATTAGCTGAATATGATTTTGAAATTAAATATATTTTAAGAAAACAAAATATAGTGGTTGATACCCCTAGTCGGATGTGGAACTTAATGATTAATATTGTGACAACCCCTATGAAAGAAGAGATTACGGAACAGCTAAAAGAAGATCCTTACTTCAAATGAACTCTAATGAATATTTCTTCTAAACCTTATTACCACCTTTTCCTAGATGGTCTATTGATGAAGGGACAAAGGGTATGTATACCAAAAGGAAATTGGAGATTTAAGTTTGATGAGTCATGAATTGTTGGCTGCGATATCACATCCACGATATCGCGTACATGATATCGCAACCTATCTCCTCATCTATAAATAAGAGGCAAGAAGATTTGAGAAATTTATTAAGTTTTCAATAGTTTTTAGTACTAAGGTAGGGACTTTTTGTCAGTTTTTTCCTCTCAACCCTTTCTCCCAGTGCATGCCAGTAGTGTGATGATTGTAATTGTATGGCATCCTTATTCAAGTGTGACGTACTTGGACACACACATGACCAGCAGTAAAGATCGAGATTACTTCATCATTGCAACATCCACTTAGCTTAATTATTTAATTATTATTGTTATTTATTGCTTTCTTAGTTAATATCTCTCTACCCTTATCTCCTAGTAATGCGGAATGAGTACGACTTAATCACAAGCATTTAAGTATGACTACTTGGTAACCCAGTAGCGTACCTAGTCCATGCGCTTGGTAATCCCAGTGGTAGTCATGCACGAGGTCCAAGATGTGTACGAATGATTAAGGAACAGATGCTCATCGCACTTAGGCTAGTTTAAATTCTCTCTCACCCTCTCTCTCCTAGCTTAGTTGATATTATTTCCCATCATACCTAGGAGTAGCATTAGTGTAGGAACACATCATACACCTCACTTCAGACTAAACCATGACTAAACCATACGTGACAAAGCTAATACTAGTCCAGGTGGAAAGATAGTGAACTGAGATCTACAAGTAACTATCTAGATGCCACAACTAGTCTGTCTATAGAGTTCTACTGGATCGTGCGTGAGGCACTCATATTCATATGGTTGAGTGTAGGGGTACCTTGCCACTCATCATTGGCACCGTTGCCAGGGACGATGCTAGTTATCATACAAGGTCGCTGTATAGGAATTAACGATATATCTTTTAGGAAGAATTAATTACAAAAGGTCACATACAAATTCACACACAATTTCACAACCATGCCTCTCCAACAAGACTACGATAATGCCACATCTAGTGAGGCAATTCATTGGAGAACCAACGAATTATATGAAAATGAAGATTGGAGTACGCAATCCGAGGTGGGGGTTTCTTATAAACATAAACAAAGGCAGCATCATCCCAACGCATGAAAGCATAACTTACTCGATGACGACGAACCCCTACTAGCCACTACAAGCCTAACGCAAATACAAGAGGCTATTCGAATCTCCCATAGGCATCGTAAAGAGAGTCGCCTACTTAGGCTCAATTTAAACAACTTTCCCAATTTCTCAAGAGGCTATGACTTAGATCTACAACAACATTTACAAGCCTTCTACGATGCTTGTGCATGGAACAACATTGATAATGGTTGGAAAAAACTTAATCTCTTTCCTATGATACTTGTTGGCCAAGAAAAAGTATGGTATAGATCGTTAAAACCAAATTTAATTCGACGTTGGCCAACAATGGTTGAACTCTTTAACAAAAGATATCAAACTTACACAAGAGTGTTAGCCTTGAGGAAACAAATCCAAGAGTGGAAACAAGCACAACATGAACCCTTGGACATGGCCTTGGAAAGATATTATGCACTATTAAACAACTGTCCAAGCCATGAGTTCTCTGAGGAAAGGCTAATGTACTATATCATTGATGGGCTTCATGATGAAATAAGAGAGACCCTAGGGATGTATGCCCAAGGTCAACTATACGAACTATGAACCCATCAATTCCAAGAGCTTATTAAGCAGGTAGCAAAAGGAGGAGAAATGGCTAGATGGGAGAATGTTGAAAAACATCAACAGGACCAAAATATCAACTTAACAGAGGTCCATAATCATAAAAAGAAGAAATCAACCTATCTCAAGGAGGAAGAACCATCTTTGCCAGTACAACAATCATTAGAAGAAATTGAGGTAAAGATCAAAAAGATGCTGGAATGGATACATAAAAAGTATGGAGAATGTATCAATATTATTGGAGATAGAGTTTTGACAACCTGAGAAGTGGGACAAAATATCATTAGACAATCGGAAAGAAGGGATGAGGAAAATAAGAGCTCAACTGCCAGTCACACGTATGAATGCAACATTTGCCTATACGATCACCCCAAGGGCCAATGCCCAATCTTGTTACATTTATATGAGCATTAGGGAAGCACGTTACACCCAGAGTTCGTACAGAGATACTGAATTCGATCACAATGGCAACAATCCTAGTCATGGGGGAAGCCATCCCTAAACTGGAGACACCCTTTGTATCATCCAAATCCAAATTCTTATCTAGTCCAACATCATGTTTCCCTAATTGGGTCAACATACTCTATCTCACCGCATTATTATTCTCCTCAGTACTATCGGCCCATGTCCTCAACACAACCACCACCTTGTGTACCTTACACTTCTCCTAAATTTCAATGTTCTCATCCTTTCCCTCCTTCTACATCGCCACCAACTGTTCCTGAAGTGTCTGCACCACAGCAACAACCCAGGAACGTTACTTATGCTACTATTGCTAATAGCAGTGAGAGACCTCCTCAACATCAAAGGCATCCCTTCTTTAGACATGACTGTAGGAAGGGATAACATGGTTTCAAGGCCACTACATTCTCCAACTCAGCACAAGTCCAACACTGTGGTGCATCCTTCTCCTCAAACTCGATGCCTCATGTTACTTCATCAGGGCCATCAATTAACATTCCAACAACCATACGGCCCAATGAATACAGCCATGAAGGGTGACATCCCGACCCTTGCATACCATCTTATGGTCTCAAGTATCATAGTGGATCAACTCTTTTACCGGAAACCACATCTTATAAATTGTCCCACTATGCTTACTATAATCAAGTGTGTGAACCCCAATGGAGTAAGTATGACCAAGTTTTGATATTTCCAACATGCAAGGATCCTCATCTTTCAATTATTAATTGTCATCATGCTCAACCATTTAGTTATGGGGGATATCCCCCATTCTAATAATAAGCAGGATTAATAAATATTTTTCATTTTCTTTAATTTTACAATTTTTTGTTTTCCAATTTTTCATTTTTCAATTTCTTGTTTTATCTTTTTGTCTTTTGTCTTTTTATCTTTTTATAAGTAATCTCATCTACAAATAAAACACTAATGTGGCTCATTGGTTAATGTGTATTCTATGTTATCGAGTCTCGAATGATCAATTATTTGGACAGTGAGCCCATTACATCCATTCATCCATTCTACAAATAAGAGGTTCTATTTGAGGGTACAATGATATTCTTGACATTCTTATAACTTAAAATTAATTTTTTGTTCATTGTACCTAGAATGAAGAGGGATGGATCAAGAGGGAATGATTAGGATGTGACATCAAGGGGACTTGTGGATTCTCTTTGGTGACGTCTATGGGAATTATCATGCAACGTGGTTGTGCTAAGATCCTTATAGATCTAACGTAAAATGGGAGTAAGAGTAATCAAAAGACACTCAAAAATCCAATTTTGTTCTAGGGGGTCCCACTGGAAAGACATGCATCCATGCCTGAAGGTTGGCGGCTTCTCTAGATTCAGTAATCAAAAAAAAAGAAAAAAAACAACAACAAGAAAGTGCCACAAAGAAAAAACCACTCCTCCCTTGAACAAAATGCCAAGTGATCATACGCCTTGTTGTTCTGATACTCTCATAGTTGCTCATCATGGGATGAAACAATGCGGTGTCACTAATCAGAGGAATGGACTTGGTCCTGATCTTGCAACGATAGGTTAATGAAACATTAATCATGCTTTACATGTAGGATTCATTATGCCTTGGGTCAGTTACCTCATGTCCCAATCTCTACAATCCCTTATATAGTCTGTCTCATCTCATTGTTCATGTAATTGTAGCTCGTGTCCTATGTAGCATAGAATTCTTACCTCATTCCAATCATACTTACATCTATGCATTTTGTGGAACCCGTGTGGATTACATTTAACCCTTCTAGTGCCTACGAACATTTTTAAGTGTGGTTACGCAAGGGAATTATAGGTTGGAACCTACTTTGGGGAGGACCCACTTGCATAATTTTTTTAATTTTCACTCATAACACATCTTCCGCACATCATCTATTACCCTCAGCGTATTGTCAACAATATTCTTTCCCTTATTACTATCCCTCCAATTCAAGCATTCCTATGAACCATCACATAGCCTTTTTCTCCCCCTTACCATCTGAGGTCTTCATTGATGAATTCCACATCATCATAATTTTCGTGCCTTCAGAACTAGTTGAATTACCCTGGAACCCTTTAACACTTGTCCATATGTCCTTAGTTTACATCGTTTAACTCAGAAAAATATTAAAAATTCGGTATATTCTATAAGTGCCCTAACATCGATAGGTCGCAATATCACGTATGTGCTATCGCATATGCAATATCGTGTCCCAAAAATATATATGTGTGTGATCCCCCTACGCTACTTAACATCATTTGCAACTATTCATGTGGGGGAAGTTTTTCAAATTTCTCTCTACGACTCACGATTATGCACCCCTTGCTTTCATATCCATAACTCGATCGCTAGTACTCTGATTTTCATTTCATTTGCACCTACTTGAACCTAGAGTGTTCATCTTAGTCGTGGGGGAGGGGCACACACCAAATAATGCATAAATTTTTTGAAATTTTTCATCACCCAAAGGACATTATTAAGGGTAATTAGTTATAAAATTAAGGATAAATGCACCAAAAATAATTTCATCTCCTTAGTTATACCAGGAAACTAGATTTCGAAACCACCTAAGCAAAGAGGATTAAATATTATAATCTTTCAAGGAAATTTTAATTAATGTCACATGGAGATAAAGCAAATTCATTAAGGCAAGTAGTAAGGTATAACCTAACCTTGGTAACAACCTTACTAACGATTGGCCCAATGTGATTGCAGATGGCCCTAAAACGTGGACAACAGGAAGGTCCTGCTCAAGGTGGAATCAAGCGACCTAGGAGAGGTGAAGGACACGTTCCTGCTAAACAACATGTAGAGAAGGAGGAATAATCATTTAGTATCCATCAAGAAGGCCCTGCCACTGTACAAGCAAGGTAGGTGAAAGGAGGAGTTGCTGCAGCATCTGAACAGGGATGACATCTCATGTTGCCCCAAGATTGTGTTCAAGCCATCCATGACAGGTCCATATTTACTGTAGTGATCATGGAATTAAAATTTGGACCTTTCACAGAATTTTCTTCAGAGACCGTTAGGGATCACCTCAAAGGGTCCCCATTATGGCCTACCCTCTCTAAAAGCGATGCCTGGTACTTAGGGAAAACGTACCAATTTTGGCACAACAAAGAAGAAGGTACCATGGTTAACATTTGTGGTGTGATTATTGATTTCTCTGTTCAAGCCATTTCAAAAGTATTAAACCTCCCAAATATAGGGCCAAAGGTTGCTCAAAACCAGCTGGACACTTTTAGAACCGAGAAACCTAATAAACTGTTGACAGAGAATAAAAGGGTGGTGGAAGAAAAAGAGAAGGCTGACTAGGATGCCTCTATGGCACAAGCACAAACTTACGTGCACACCAAGGCACTCAACACCTTACAAGAGGAGAAACTTTAGGCCATACTTCAACGCCATCAAATCCCAAGACCTGGAGCACGAGACAAGGGAAAGGCACCCATGGAGGAGCCACCGCCACCAGGAACTACATGAGTTCCACCCAATTTTGTAGTTATAGAATTTTCTTTTGCATTCTTTTTATTGTGTCTCAATTTTTTTCTAATTCCACACTGCGGCATGAATCAATTCTAGTCAGTCAATAATCCCATACCTATCCACTGTGTAATCAATGGAGCTTGTTCTCACTTTAACTCGAGGATGAGTTTCCATTCAATCGTGGAGATATGATGAGTCATGAATTGGTGGCTGCGATATCACATCCACAATATGGCGTACACGATATCGCAGCATGTCTTCTCATCTATAAATAAGAGGCAAGTAGATTTGGAAAATTTGTTAAGTTTTCAATAGTTTTTAGTACTAAGGTAGGGACTTTTTGTCAGTTTTTTCCTCTCAACCCTTTCTCCCAGTGCATGCCCACAGTGTGATTATTGTAATTGTACAGCATCCTTATTCGAGTGTGATGTACTTGGACATGCACATGATTGGCAATAAAGATTGAGATTACTTCATCATTGCAACATCCACTTAGCTTAATTATTTAATTTTTATTGTTATTTATTGCTTTCTTAGTTAATATCTCTCTACCCTTATCTCCTAGTAACGCAGAATGAGTACAACTTAATCATGAGCATTTAAGTGTGACTACTTGGTAACCCAGTAGCGTACCTAGTCCATGTGCTTGGTAATATCAGTGGTAGTCATGCACAAGGTCCAAGATATATACGGATGATTAAGGAATGGATGCTCATCACACTTAGGCTAGTGTAGATTCTCTCTCACCCTCTCTCTCCTAGCTTAGTTGATATTATTTTTCATCATACCCAGGAGTAGCATTAGTGTAGGAACACATCATACACCTCACTTTGGACTAAACCATACGTGACAAAGCTAATACTAGTCCAGGTGGGAAGACAGCGAACTATGATTTATGAGTAACTGTCTAGATACCACAACTAGTCAGTCTACGGAGTTTGACCAGATCGTGCGTGAGGCACTCGTATTCGTATGGTTGAGTGTAGGGGTACCTCACCACTCATCAAAGTTATTGTTTGAAGCCCACGAAGTACCATACACTAGACATCTTGGATATATTAAAACCTACATGATGATATGTAAGTTTTATTTCTAGCCTAGAATAAAGAATAATGTATCTACATACATTACAAATTACCCAACTTGCCAAATAGTGAAGGCTAGACAAAATAAGCCAAGTATATTATTACAACCTCTGGAGGTCCCAACATGGAAATGGAAAGACGTTATCATAGAGTTCATTGTGGGATTAAAGAAAATGACTCAATCTTGATAGTAGTTGATCATCTATCGAAGATGGCTCATTTCATAGCTTTGAAATCTACAAACATAGTCAAAGATATAGCCAAAAATTTATATAAGAAGTATTTCAATTACATGAGTATCCAAAACCAATGACTTCAAATAAAGATCCTAAGTTTCTTTGATTTCTGGCAAAAGTTATTCAAAGAACTTGGGACCTAATTGAAATTCAACACAACATACCACCTAGAAATACATGTCCAAATAAAACATGTCAATTAAGTATTGGAAGATATTCTATGGAGCTACATCAAAAGTAAACAAAAAACATGAAAGAATTACTTGCATCTAGCTAAATTCACCTATAATAATAGTTATCAAGAATCCATACATCAAATACCATTTGAAGTTGTATATGGATGGAATTATCATACACCACTAACTTGGGCATATCCAACTTTAAGAGTAGAATGGAAGAAAGAAGAAATGAAATCATGAAAAATATCATTATAAGAGTTGAAAAAAATTTGCAAATAGCCCATGATAAGTATAAGTGATATGATATGTGGATCAACATCGCCTTAAGAAGGAATTCCAAATCAGGGATCAAGTATTACTGAGAGTAAAACCCACTAGCAGTTCCCTTAAACTATTAAGATATACTAAGTTAGGCTCAAGATACTATGGACCTTTTTAAGTTTCAAAAAGAATTGGAAAATTAGCCTATCAATTAAGACATTCAACAAATTTAAAGATTCATCATGCTTTCCATATGAGTTTACTTAAGAAGTTTCATCATAATGATGTATTTTATGTGCTACATTGGAATATCTTACCACTAAGATCTAATGTTAGCTTTGAGGCTAAATTAATCAGCATTTAAGAATCATAGAACAAAGAAGCTTCGAAATAAAACCATTAACAAAGTACTCATCCAATGGTCTAACTATGATCAACAAACATGGGAAAATATAAATGTTATTCTTAACACCTACCCTCAACTTTTTGATTATCATGATATTGAGTAATAACTTATATTCATTATTAGGTAATAGTTAGAGGTTAATTCATAGTTTTTTTATGTTCAAATAATAATGAAGATAACAATGTAGCTAAAAATGAGAAGCATAGCAAGGATGTAATGGCTGAGCCATTGGACATAGAGGAACTGCTCAAGGATGAGATGGATTCTTAAGCAAGGTAGATTGTAATGTCCTATCCCTTATTAAGGGTGGAATTGTATTATTAATCATGTAATTAACCTTCAAAAGAAGGGATTCCTTGTTATGAGAAGTTGTAACTATTCATAATACCCCCTCATGGAAGGGTTTGACCTATGACATTTAAGGTTAGGCTTAGAGGTCGTATTAGCATGGAGTTGTAGAGCCAAATTGGCAAGTGAAAAGGGTTAGGTGAAGTAGGACATGAAGGGACTGATCATCCCTTTGGTCTAATGGCCTAACCATGGTGGTAGTGCTAGATTATCTCTAAGGTATTAAGTGTCATAGGAAGATAACCCAAGGTCATTAACTATATATCTAACAATTCCATTAGTAAAGTTTCTATTATTATTTTTTCTTTTAGTTCCATGTTCATTCATCACCATTTTGTAAGTTAAGCAAGTGATTTAAATTATTTTCACATAATGCGATGAATTTACATAATGAACGATCATATTTATCAACTTCTAAGAAAGAGAAGTCACAAGAAAGATTGATTACAAGTTTTTCTTTTCAAGTTCTAAGTTGATTATTGAGATTTTGAAAAAGGTCTCCCTGGTAGTGAAGTTTAGTAGCTCATTCTTGCTAATTTCTAGATTATTGTTAATGAATAACATATCTTCACTCTATAAATCTATGGATTCAATAAAACATGTTTTGGACCAATAAATTTGCTTTAAAAAAGTGGGAGAATTGCTACTTTTCTTCTTGGTGGCTTCGAAAGGATTTATATGATTTTTCTTATCTCTTAGATTATAAAGTTTTCAATCTAGTTTCTTTTTCAAGACATGATGTCATTAGTAAATGATTTCCATGATTTTTTGGTCAAAGCTATCCCAAATAAGAAAAGGTTATTTATTACTAATTTCTAAATGTAACTTAAAAAGTTTCTTATCAAGATTATCAAGGAGAATATGTTTTTGGTTTATTTCCATTTTAATAAATTTCATACTAGTTCCTAGGGCTACTCTTTGGGATTTAGAAAATTTAAGAGAGTGTTCAACTCTTACTAATATTCCATCTTCAAACCTCCCAAAAATACATATACATGTTCAATATTATTCCAATTCATCATCTAATGATAAAATAATTGGCAAAACTCAAGGTACAAATCCTTCACATCTTTCTTAACTTGTTTAAGATGCTTAAGCTTTACAACTACCTCCTATCTTTACTTGAATTACTTATATGTTTGCCTCAACATATATTATATTATTAGCCATTCTTTAAGATGAATTTTCTTTTGCATGTAAAATGAATTAGACTTCTTCTCCCATCAAATAGCAACCATACCTTCAAGTTTAAATTTACCAAAAGACACCCTTAAAGGATTGGCTACCTCTTCCAATTCAAAATGCTCATTCATTATCTTTGATGATGACTCAAATTCATGTGAGTCATCTATCCTATTGAAAGACTTCAATTTAACATAGGGAAGCCTTGATGCATTTTCGAAAGCTTTTGTAAGTCTTGCATCATCCTCTCCATCTAGAACTGAATGCTTTAATGAATTTAACCTTGATGAATGAGCAATTAATGGAGCTCTTTGAGATCTCACATGAGGACTAGGATTTCTTCTTCATAAAACCCTTAGAGCATGGAATCTAGTACTTCCATGGGTTGAATGCACAACCTCTTCACCATCTTCTCTTTTACCTTAATATTTTCCTTCATCTTTATGGGCCAACTGACCTTCAACATCATATCTCCTTTGCAATGGATATGTATTTTCATCGATTTTAGCATATAATTAATGTAATCTATTCACAATAATTTTGCAGGCACCTTTAAGATCTTCCATGTTTTTATTTAATGCTTGAGCTGATTTCTTCTTGTAAGCCATGTTTCCCAAAAAATTAACACAACATTTATATATCTAATATGATCTACACAATTTCAAGGCACTATGAGCATAATTCCTAAAATGTAAGCATCAACTAAGCATGCAAACATCAAGAAACTAACATACAATTACTCAAGTATCATAATCCCACACTCTAATATCATTAGCTAATAAGGTCTTGGATTTAATACACCATTCCTATGTAATTATAGTTAAAATAATCTTTAAACTTATAACAATTCACCCAATATTCATGCACAATATGTAAGAAAGGAAAAACAACACTAAAAAAACCTATCTAATAAATAAATGAAACATTTAAATATCCAACCTTGCAACACTTAGTAATGGGTGAAAGATATATAGTCTATTAGCTTTCATAATCCTCATCTCATTTACAAGATGAGAAATACAATGCCAAAGAGCTTGCATAATGCTTAATGAGCTTAAAATTACACTTGAAACTATTTTTCTTAGGTTAAGGATTACACACAACTAGAAAAGAGCTTCTAATTCATAATTAATGTCACCTTTTATAGTTTCTACAATCAATTCCCATTTTCTCTAATGCTTTATCTCTTTTCAAATGTTATGAGCATCATGCTACAAGCAACTACAAGTCGCACCTCCTTCTAGTATTGACCTAAGTGCCACCTATTATGGATCACACCCTCTCATATATAGCTAAAAGAATTAAAATATGAATCACTTCTTCTTCTTAGTGTGAGGACATTATGAGTTGCACTCCCTTGCAACCTCAAAAACCAATAAGACATCTTTTATCAGTGCCAAGCATAGTGCCTCATAATAAGACATTTTAGGAAAACCTAAGAACAACAACAATCTTAGTGCATGTGGCTATGTTCCACAACCTTCATCAATTCCTAGAGGTAACTATGATCTCCTATGAAACATACCCATGTTATAGCTTCTCATCTAAGTCTAAAACTTTCAATAAAAATTAAGTTCTAGCTTATTGAGAGTTACTGCAAACTGCATAAAG
Source organism: Gnetum montanum (assembly GCA_015680685.1). Lineage (NCBI taxonomy): Eukaryota > Viridiplantae > Streptophyta > Gnetopsida > Gnetales > Gnetaceae > Gnetum > Gnetum montanum. The sequence goes on from MNCI01002989.1 coordinate 185,721, forward strand.
CTTGCAACCCTGAACTATGGTTGGCTACAAGTTGCACTTTCCTCATAGTTGCTAGTCCTACCTATAAAATACCTTGATTTAATCAACACCAATTTCAAGGGATAAACTCTTTACAATTCATATAGCATGATATAAGTAGGAATTACATTAGAGGAATGAGAGGTATTCTTATACTAGCTAAGCCATAATGCCTTGTAGTGAGACATTTTGGCAAAACCCAAGGACAATACCAATCTTAGTGTATGCAGTTGCATGTTGCAACCTTTATTAGTTTCTATAGTTGATTACAACCTCCTACAAGTTACACCCACCTTGCAGGCCCCTATTTAACTTTGAAAATTTCAATAGAAACTAATTTCTAGCTCATTGCAACCACTGTGAGCTACATAAGCTCACAAATTTCACCTATGATTGGTTATGAGTCACACTTGCCTTACAACTACTAGTGTAACCTACAAAATACCTAAAATTTACCTCCAATCGATGTCAATTTCAAGGGACAAACTCCCTAAGACTTTTATAGCATGATATAAGTAGAAATTATATTAGATGAATGGGAAGTGTTCCTATACCAATAAAATACGCATTCATAATATTATATGAACCATATGACCTCATCAACACACCTAGCTAAGCATGATGAGCACCAAGAGTAATGCATAAAAAGCATACACATATATACTTGTTGGACTGATGTCCCCAAGCATTAGCCAACATCCATGGTAGTTGTACACTCATTCAACTAAATCAATGAATAGGTATAAAATATTATAGTACATGAATAACATAAATGCATATCCAACAATAATTACTCTAGAACATATCACATCAATCCATCAAATTAGGGCATGCATATAGAGCAACATAAGAGAAAATATGTAAACAACTCAATATCTAAGTGATGAAGCATTATGGTTGGCCATGTCATTGTGATCCCATCGACGTAGGGTTTGCCCCGTTGACGTGTACTAGTCAACAGGGCTCCCTATTTCTCCTATGAATACACACTCACAAACTACATTTATGGCATAAGTCTCATAGTTGTAGCAAAGCTCTAGCGGTTTATCCACTTGAAAGTTAGAATATTTTTCTAAGTACTTGTAGTAGGAGTTAAAGAGTGTACGGATATTTATTTGAGCACTGTTGTACCTGAGCATGATAGTGTGTGTGGAAATAAAGACAAGTTTTTTGATAAACCTTGCATTACTTTGAAATAGATTAATTATTTCTTTTATGCATATCATATTTTAAGTAGTTTTCTTTAATGTTTTAAGTAATTAAGCTAAACTAAACTAGAATAAGCTAAATTAAATAGTGATTAATTAAGCACATAAGTATGGCCACTTCGAGCATACACCTAGTGCTTGGTAATCCCAGTAACACTTAACGTTTGGTGTCATAGTAGCATTAAACATGTTCAAGATGTGTACGATAAGTGGCAACGGATGCTTATGTTAGGATTAGTTAAATGTTAGCTAGTTAGATTAACTTAGCAATTAAATTACTTTATTTATCCTTCTTTATTCTTAGGTGACTTAGAACATAAAACACAAAAAATGATAAAAATCATATGCCTCAGTTGCACTTAACCATACCTTTGCATTTCACAAGTGCAATTGGGAAGACAATAATTGTAACGATTAGTTTTACTTCCTAGAGATGAGTGTACTTAGAAGGCTATAAGTCCACTAAATTTGACTAGATAGTGTGTGAATGCTTAGTGATTTGTATGATTGGATGTAGGATCTACTTGCCGCTCATCATTGGTGTTGTTGTTGGGAACTTGTAGTTTGATATGTGTGTTATCTAAGACATAGTAAAAATTATTTAAGATCATTGGAACAGTTGCAATAATTTAAAAAATTATAATTATAATTATAATTAGAGCATCCAAAATGTATTCTTCTCACAGGCATGATGAATCAAAACCGCTAGTGCCCCAAGAATTCAAAGTGATGTACACTCATCCAGTTAATTTGTTGCCCAATTTCACCTTCATCTTGCATCAGGATAAACAACTGTGGTGGAGAGACATAGAGTGCTACATTGTGTTGTTGCTCAACCAATTTATTCCTAGAATGTTGCTCCAAACTCTTAAGAGGTTGGGCATCCAAGATCTTCACAAGAAATATGTTGTGTAGGACCACAACTATTGGGACTACCATTCCATTGAAACGCAATGTGAAAGAGATTGACACCAAGAGAAGTTCCATGAAGCTATGAAGGGAAAATAGTTCACTAACCCCTTGTTCCTACTAAACCAAAAAGACAATGAGGATCCTTCCTTTGGGGGTTCTCAACATGAAGATTCTCCACCCCTTGACTCTGGTGAAGGATGCTTGAACCTGAATCTATAGTCCACTATCAACAATCCAAGTTCAGGCAAAAGTGGGAGTCAAGGCAAGGGCACATGCAAGCATCACAATGATGATAAACCTAATGATCATGGCCGTGACAAGTAGAGAGGAGGTGGCAGACACCATGATGGTGGCAATCCTCCTCCCTTTTCGTCCTCTTCATCTGCATCTTCTTCCTCCTCCTCTAAATCTAATCAACCATAGGGGAAAAAACCATGATGGAGCTGAACAGTGGGACAATGATCATAGGCCCCACCATGACCAAAGGAATACTAGACAACATCATAGGCATCATCAAAATCATGACGATGATGAGCCTTTGCTTGTAACTAAACACATGTTAAACATCATAGAGGTAGTCAAAATTCCAACCAGGCATGTGAAAGATAGTAAAATCAAGAGGATGTTCATTCCCAAATTTAAGGGAGGATGTAACTTAGATCCATAAACCCATCTTTAAGCCTTTCATGATGCCTGTGCCTTGCAAAACATAAAAAATGATTAGCAAAAATTTAAGTTATTTCCTAGGACACTTATAAAAGAAGCAGAAAGTTGATACTGCTCCTTAGAGCAAGAATGAATTTGCAAACAAAGTATGATGCTTGAGCTATTCAATGATAAATATCAGACGTACTCTAAAATGTCCAATTTGAGAAAGAAAATCCAAGGCTGGCATCAAGGAACACATGAACACTTGGACACAACCATGGACAAGTATTACTCTCTTTTGCATAGATGTCCTAGTCATGGTTATTCTCAATGGGAGCAACTTTGCCATATCATAGATGGGCTTTGATCAAAAATAAGGAGAACCCTTAGGGTTTATGCCTAAGGAAGATTGTTAGAACTTTGAGCCCATCAGATTCAAAGGCTAATTAAGCAAGTTGCAAAAGAGGAAGGAGAGTTGAGGAAGCAAGAAAGTGCTGAAGAATATAATTGGGATCCTTCCATTAGAAAAAGGGAGGTCTGATTCTATGACAGTGAGGGGGAGGCATCACTTGATAAAGTTGTGTAATAAAAAATCTTGCTGATTCAAAAATCTATCTCTAAAATTTCAACCAAGATGGACAAAATGTGGGAATATTTGGATGAAAAATTCCAAATTACTCTAAAAATTGTAGAAGAATCTAAAGACCAAGGTAGTGATCGTGATTACAAGAGAAGAAAGGTAGTTGAACATGTCTACCAAAGGAATAAGGAAAAAGCTATCACAAATGAAGAGGTTTTGGAGTCAAAATTAGATGATGGTGGTGGGTGTAACATATGCCAATATAAACATCCTAAGGGTTGTTTCCCTATTATATCACACTTATAGGAGTCTGGGGTGTATGCTCTAAATCATAGGCTAACAAGAAGGCAAGCACCTAGAAGATTACCTTTTCCTCAAGGTAATCCCATGTAGTTCCATCAAAAATAAGCTTATTATCTAGGTGGAGCTCTACCACAACCATATGAGCAATACCAACATTGGTAGCATCCACAGTCATGGGGGATGCCACCACCTTGGTAGTAATACCCTTACAGATAGCTTGATCCATATCGGTACTATGTTTAGCAACCCATGTCTCCATGTGACTCTTCCATTCACACCTCATTCCACCATCACTACTACCCTATAGTATTACAAAACTCATTCTCCATTTCCTAAAGGGAAATCCCCATACCCTTATCACCCTCCTCTTCCTTCAATACATGTTCCTCCTCCCTCAACCCAGTTACCACCTACTCCATCCATGCAAGTCAAGATTCTTGTGTAGCCATAACAACATAATGTTACCAAGGCTGTTAACTTGCAATCAATTCCTCCACTGAGTGGTTCAGAACCCAAACCTAGGAAAAGATCATTCTTCTAAACCAATAGCCCTACAAAGCTCTCACTGACTTATACAACTAATCATCCTATGTCTCCTGGTCACCCTATGTCTCCTTCATCATCTACATCTATTCCTTTTAAGAACCCTTTGAATCAAATGCCTCCCAAGATTCACAGAATCATGTTAACCCATGTCATATATGATTGGATCAAGGCTAGCACCCTTCCTAGGAAAAGAGCTAATCTTGGAAGTCCCCTCATCTACTTGCAAATTATTGGAAATGAGCCATGCAAGGCTCTTCTTGATTTAATTTCTAGTGTTAATATGATTTCTCATAAAATGTATAAAGCCTAGAACCTACCTCCTCTCAAGAAGAGTAACATTTGTTTACAACTGGTAGCTCAGTCCATCACTGTTCCCTTGGAACTAGTGGAGGACATTGTAACCATTGTTTGTGGGTGGTCCTATCCTACCAATTTCCTAGTGATCAAGGCCAACAACTGCAAGGGGGATTTCCTAATCATTATGGGAAGGGCTTGGTTGAACACTATTGATGCACAAATGGGCATCAAAGATCTTTTCTTATAAATTTTCAATGAAAATGCTTTTGGAAAGATCAAGAAGGAGAGAGTTTCATGCATTGTGTACAATGATATAGTGTGCAATTGTGTGTAGAAATTATGGTCTATCAAAAGAACATCAATCAAAGCATGCAAATAGTATGTAGATGAATCTAAAATTCAAAAGTGCTTATATGTAGCAACCACAAAGTAGGAAGGCACCCAGTGGCTAACAACTAATCTTAAAAGTAGCACACTTTGCATGGAACCAACTAAGAGCTTAACTTATGCCTATGTTAAAGGCATGGACGAACTAGAGCAAGTTCATTGCTAACTCTCTGATGATGAACCTAATGATACTTATTAGGCAGAGCTAAAAATCCCTAACAATTTTAAACATGAGCCCTTAGAGTTGAAAATTCTACCTGCTAGCATAGAGTATGCATTCCTGAAAAATGGCAAGCTTGTAATAATCAATGCCAATCTTGCTCCTAAGTAGAAAAAGATGCTACTAAATGTGGTTAACAAATGGCCAATAGCCTTTTCTTGGTCATATCATGAATTCACAAGGATTAATCCTAGGATATGCCAACATCACATCTATACTAATCTATCCATAAAGCCAAAGAGGCAATCGCAATGGCAATTGAACCTTAAATCGAAGCAAATCGTCAAAGAGGAACTTGAAAAATTCCTCAAGGGGGGGTTCATCTATCTAATTGCAAATAGAAATTTGGTTAGTCCACTTTCCACTTGTAATTGTGCTAAAGAAAGATGGCAAGTGGCAGGTCTATATTGACTTCAAGCTGTTAAACATGGTAACCTACAAAGCTCATTTTCTGTTGTCATTTGTAGACTAGATGTTGAACACTATCTTTGGGCATTGCTACTACAGCTTTTTGGATGGTTATAATGGCTATAACCATATTCAGATTTCACCAGAGGATCAGACCAAAACAACATTCATAAGTCCCTAGGGGACTTTTGCATATAAAAAGATGTCTTTTGGTCTATGCAATGCCCTTACACCAGTCCAATGCCTTGTCCTGAGTATTTTTCAACAATAGATTAATAGCATGGTGAAAGTATTCATAGATGACTTTTCCACCTATGGTGCTACATTTGAGCAAGCCCTAAACCTCCTTAAGCAAGTGCTTAAAAGATGTGTGGAGATAAATCTTTAGCTTAATTGGCAAAAGAGCCATTTGATGGCCCAGGAGGGCATTGTGCTAGGGCACAAAATTTCTCAAGCAGGCATTAAGGTAGATCCTAAAAAGATTAGGACCATCCAAGGAATAACCCATCAACCATAAACTGTTGAAGATGTCTAGTAATTCCTTGGACACATTGGCTACTATTGGCAATTCATAGAGAATTTCTCTAAGATCGCTAAATTATTGGTCGAGCTTCCAAAGAAAGATGTTCCATTCATATGGACCAAGGAATGTAAAAAGGCATTCAAGAAACTTAAGGAAAATCTTTTAGAAACTCCAATTCTATGAGCACTTGATTGGGCCCGTCCATTTCACATCATGAAAGATACATCAAACTATGCCTTAGGAGCTATGCTTACATGGTTCAATGATCAGAAACATCCTTATTATATCCACTATGCAAGCCGAAGCATTATGAGTGCATAGCTCAATTACACCACAATAGAAAAAGAGCTAATGGCAATGGCGTATGCCTTGGAGAAATTTCGGCACTGTGTGCTTTAATACAAAGTGTTTGTGCACATTAACCACAATGCTATTCACTTCCTTATGAATAAGTTGATGGTTACACCCATGTCATACAGTGGTTGGTGATCTTGTAGGAGCTTGATCTTACAATGGTAGATTGAAAGGAAATTGAGAACGTGATCATTGATCACTTGTCTTAGTTACGATGGAACAATAAAAAGAAGTAGAGCCTGCTCTCTGATCAATTTTTTGATGAACTGTGCTTTACCAATGTAATAAATGAACAAGTGCCTAATGAACCAAAATGGTACAATAGCATCCTTACTTATATTCTTACTTAGAAAATGCCACAAGACTTGGACCACTAGAAGAAACAACAATTTCTTCATCAAGTCATACACTTTATGGAAATTAACAGACACCTTTACAAGGTATGCATCGATGGCCTAGTTTGTTGGTGTATCCCTGATGCTGATCAACTGCACGTTTTTCAAGATACTCATGAGGACCCTTGTAGGGATCACTATGTAGGAAGATGCACGACCATTAAGATCTTCATGGTAGGGTATTATTAGCCACCAATCTTCAAGGATACCCACTAATTCATCTGCTCTTGTAAACACTATCAATGAAATGGTGGGATGATCGCTTGAATGGAGGGACCTAAATAGTGGATTCAACCACTAGAACCCTTTGATATCTAGGGCATAAACTTATTAGATCCCACCAAGCCCATGTCAAATAGAAAAAAGTACATAATAGTCACTTTTGACTATTGTACTAAGTGGGCAGAAGTAACAGTCGTCACCAACTATACATCTTCTACTACTGCTCAATTTGTATAACAAAATATTGTAAATATATTTGGAGTACCACGTGCATTGATTTTTAACAACGGTACTCATTTTACATGTGCTACTTTTCATAAGCTCATGCAATGCTTGGGGATTGAACATAAACTAACATCCTACCACCTTCAAGCCAATGGTCAAGTAGAGGTTACCAACAGGAAGATCACAAAAATCTTAATGAGAAAAATAAGAAATTATATGAGACTGGAGCACAAAAATTAATGATACCCTTTTAGCATACCACTTAACATGGAAACTCCCTATAGGCTACTCTCCCTATGAGTTGGTGTACAGAAAATTACCAACTCTTCTAATCCAATCCGAGCTCTATACACTTTCAACAGCCTATGATCTTGACCTCAACCTTAGCCTAGCACAAAAAAATGATTAATAAACCTTAATGTGCTAGATGAGAATCAATTCATAACCCTGTCTTTGAATGAAATGCACAAAGCATTCAGTAAACAATGCCATGAACTTAGGATAAGGAAAGTAAAATTTCAACCTTGAGATAAGGTCCTTTACCGGAACCCCACACATGTACCCCAACGAACTAAGTTCCAAACATTGTGGGAAGGGCCTTACATCATTTATGAAACCTTTTCTTCTAGGGCCATGTTAATTTACAAACTTGAGAACCCAAACAAGAAACAATTGGTCAACATAAAACAACTTAAATCTTTCCATGAGCCTAAGCAAGCCAATGTGAGAACCATCCCATCAAATAGACAACCACACTCAAAGTTTTAGATCTCCTTCTTTCAACTTAGTCATGGGGAAGATCACCATCTATGCTAGTCAATTAAGTGGCTCCTTAGTTTTTCTACCTTTTTTTTTTACAATTCTTTATTTTACATTTTGTTGTTTTTACACTTTCTTTGTTTTTACACCTTTTTGTTTTACACTCTGTTATTTTTCCAATTTTTTGTTTTACAACATCATTAATATGTTTTATCTTTCTTGAATATTTTCCAATTTCTTTTATATTTTACTTTCTTTTTGTGTGAATTTTTACTATTTTCTGATAAAGTGCCTTATTTCCAATAGGACACAATGATGTTGTAGCTATTTGCTAATGGTGGTTTGTACTTATGTTTTTGATTACTAATGTCTAGTTTCTATTTTTGAATTTTCATGACTGATGACTAAGACAAAGTTTCTTTTTCATGGAACAGGTAGTGAGTCCACATCATCCACCTATTCATCAACTCTATGATCTTTCTAGTTTTGGAAGCATGAGGTCCTTTTTTTCATTAATAAAAGTTTAACGAACTTGTAACCTCGGTAATTTCCAAACTTGGGAAAGATTCAGAGGTTTGAAAAGGATGTGACTTCAAGGGGATTCAATACTCTTTATACCTTTCTACTTACTTGAGTACAACAGTGTTTTTCATGAATTTCTTATCGTTTCATGTTAACCAGTAATAGGAAGTTGAATAAGTCTTTGCATGGTGTGATTCCCATTCAAAAATCCATAAAAACATAAAAAAAACATGATGGGAATTCAAAGCACACCCCCTAGACAAAATAATATGCTACAAGCACTAGTTATGGGACTTGAAAGACATGTTACCCATAACTGAACGTCCCTTATAACTAAGGCCCTTTCTCACTTCCTACTTCCCTTTTCTTTTCAAACGAGAAACAATGATTGATCTATGGGAGCATTCTTGTATCTCGAGGGGGTGTTCTACTCCTAGATCAGTGATGTAAAGTCACTGAAAGTGGTTAGTTTTGATCTAAAATAAGGATGAACTTTATAGGGTCATTTAACCATAGAATCCACAAGGGACTTCATGTGATCATGAGTGGAAATTCCATTCCATTTTCTCTCTCATCCATCAATGCTTTTCATAATTGACAGATTCCCAAAGAAGCTACTACAACTAAATAGTCTCACTAAGAAGAGGATATGAATACTAAACTGATCCTTGAGGTGACAGTAACATCCTGCCTTAGGCAGATTACAAACTAGAGGGTCCAAAAATCCATACTTCAAGAATTGAACTACAAACCTTTCTTAGAGTTTGCACCACCAGAAGTTAAAACTCAATTGTAGAACTCTCCCATGTGGCCCACAATCACTTCTAGTGGGGAGTGGTACATGGGAGAGACATACTTATTCTAGAATAATCAGCAGGCTAGTTTAACAGTCAAAATCAAGGAAATCTCAATGTCCTACTCAATGAAATCCATTGCAGGAGTCCTTGGGTTACTAGAAACTAGGGCAAATCTTCCTAAAATTCCCATGCAGGTAGATCCTAATGTCAAGAAAGAATGGACACAGTGATGTTATGGAGTTGATCATAAGGAGTTTGGTGCACTCATCATGGTGGAGTGCGCATATTTCAAAATTGCAGCCTTTCATCTTAATCTAAAGGTGAGGCCAAGCAATATCATAGCCTTCTTTGCTTGTGTGAGTGCTACTCTAAGCAGTAGATTCCCTGTCAATGTTCTGCAACTAATCTATCTTGAGATAGAGAAGTGGTTTAAAGAAATGAATGTGGAAGGAAGGTACTTCCCTTCCCATGCCTCATCTAGAAATTATGAAAGAGGAAAGGCATAACATGCTACACAAACAACATCGTCTAACATGCTCTATCTACTTCCTAGGTCAAGATGATGAAGGACAAGGTGCTTGCCAAAAATCATCTAAGAAGAGGAGCAGTGACCACCACCTCCACTACCCACACATGAAACAACGCTAAAGGCCCATGCTACCCTTGAGCACATGCACAAGATCTTACAGCAGCTTTTGCATGAGCAAAACCAATGAGTAAGAATGTGTGATGGTGGTCCATCTATGTATCACCCAACAATAAGTCACCTCAACAAAGTGGCTTAAAAAATTAGCCAAATGGAGGGAGGTGGGCCAATTTTCTTAGCCCAAAGAACACAGCTACCTGCAAGAGCAAATCTTGACACCCAAGAGGTAACAGTATTTCTCTTTCAATAGCAGCAAATCCTAGAAATTTTTAGGAATGCCACTACTTTTTTGGTGGGTATGGAGGAGGGTGAGGGGGATACTATCTTCATGATGTAGCACCATGGACAAGAGACAGTGGCAGAGGTGGTTGCTGATAGAATTTTCAAAGCATTAAATGCACCTACGACATATGTACTAGATGTTTCTACACTCAAAAATGTGCAGACATCAACAAGGATAGTTAGTAGCAAATTGAATGCATCCTAGCATGAAGAGTTGCTAAACCAACTGGTGGGAACCAAGCAACTAATTCCAGATATCTTTGATCTTCCAAAGACCATCACTACAACCTAGTCATAGTTGTTAGAGGCAAACGACAAGTGCATTATTTTGGAGGAACAACTCGAAATAGCTCAAGCACAAAACCAAAACTTGGTTGTAGAAGTTGTTGAATTAAGAGCCTACCTTGCTGATCTCGCATTTCTTAACCCTGTACTAACACATGATGAAGCTTTTCAAAAGCTTTAGGATAGGCTCAAAAAGGTTGATGATGCAAAGAAAATGATGGTCTTTGATTAGTCCTTAGCTAATGCCATAATGCATAACATCCAAAAGGCCTNATCCTTAGCTAATGCCATAATGCATAACATCCAAAAGGCCTTGGACCAAACTCACCAAAAGACTGTGATGCTGACCAAAAATAATCATTGCCTGTGGAATGTTGATGTGTAGAAGAAACAAATGCAAGATTTTATCCATCAACAACAGTAGTAGCTAGCCAAAGTGAATAATGAACTAAGAAGATGAGTAATAGAAAATCAAAATCTCTCTATGGAGGAAGTCCAAGCCCTTTGACAAAAATCTGCGATAAAGATAGCCACTTGGAAGAATGAGGATCTCACATTTGAGAGAGTCAAAAATCACTATAGAGATTAGGTCAATCTACAAAAAGAAATCATTGAAAAACACATCCAAATGACAAAGGCAAAGGTTGATGAGGCCTTCTAGAAGCTCAAGGAAGGAGGTGATGTCTGGCAACATATCTTTGATGGTCTCAATGACTACAACAAAGTAGAAATCCACATGAAATAGTTGTAGATCGAGGATATGATGGAGTACATGGAGCTTGCCAATCTCCATTATGCAAATCTGGAGATGCTAACTACTAAACGACCGTAGTCAAAGTTGGAGAAGGAAGTAGCCAGCTCATAATTACTATACAAGGTAGAGTTCAAAATCCATAAGGAGACCAAGCAAAAACTTGAGATTTCTAATGTTGAACTCGAGGTTCTCAAGGCATAATTCACCAATCAAAGATCAACGGTTGAGAACCTAACCAAAAGGATGAATGACTACCAAGAGTTGTAGAATGTAGTCAAGGCGTTCAATGTTGAGCGTAAACTTTTTGCTACTTGGTTTTTCAATATTAAGGAGCTATTATTGGCAATGCCCTATTCCTTAGATGTTCCCACTCCAGCCCACATTTGAGATAAAGCATGAACCATGAATGAACCTAGGGAAAAGGAGGAAAAGATGAAGGCATTATTGGACGCCTTTCATCTTCTACCAGAAGTTGGTTCTATAACTGGACAACCACAACAACCTCAACCATTGTGTGCACCTAAAGCAAAAGAAGATCCTTTGGAGCCTTAGGAACCTCTAATAGATGGGACCATTTGATCTTCTCCAACATCTTCACATTGTTAGAGGAATTGTGCTTGTCAATTTTGTCCTAGTGTTTAATTTTTTTATTCTAAATAGCTAAAACTTTGTAATCATTATAAAATCGAAGACTATGGGCACTTAGTTTTTGTTGTGTAGTTTGTGTGTTTATTTTATGTGTCAATAATCCCATACCTTCCCAAATTTTATAAAGAACTCAAGGACAAGATTTCATTCAATCATGGGGATATGATGAAGCATCATGGATGGCCATGTCAACAGGATGCTGTCAACACGACCTTTTCAACGTGATCCCATTGATGTAGGCTTTGGCCAACAATAATTACTCTAGCACATATCACATCAATCCATCAAATTGAAACATCCATATAGACCAACATAAAAGAAAATATATAAAAAAACTCAATATCTAAGTGATGAAGCATTATTCTTGGCTACGTCAATGTGATCCCATCAACATAGGGTTCAACCCATTAATGTGTACCTATCAATGGGGCTCCTTGTTTTACCTACAAATACGTCCTCACCAGCCACATTCATGGCATAAGTCGCATAGTTGTAGTGAAGCTCTAACAGTTTTTACACTTGAAAGTTGGAATATTTTTCTAAGTACCCGCAGTAGGAGTCAAAGAGTATACATATCTTTATTCAAGCACTGTTGTACCTGAGCATAATAGTGTGTGCAGCAATAAAGATGAGTTTTCTAATAAACTTAGCAGTGATTTGAAATAGATTACTTATTTTTTTTATGCATTTCATATTTTAAGCAATTTTCTTTAATGTTTTAAGTAATTAAGCTAAACTAAGCTATACTAAGCTAAATTAAATAGTGATTAATTAAGCACATAAGTATGACCACTTCGAGCATATACCTGGCGCTTAGTAATCCTAGTAACACTTAACGTTTGATGACCCAGTAGCATTAAATGTGTTCAGGATGTGTACGGTAAGTGGGAACAGATGCTTATATCAGGATTAGTTAAATGTTAGCTAGTTAGATTAAATTACTTAATTCATCATTCTTCATTCTTAGGTGACCTAAAACATAAAACACAAAAAATGACAAAAATCATATCCCTTAATTGCACTTACCCATACCTTTGCATTTCACAAGTGTAATTGGGAAGACAATGATTGCAATGGTTAGTTTCACTTTCGAGAGACCAATGTACTTTGAAGGCTATAAGTCCACAGAATTTGACCAAATTACACGTGAATGCTTAGAGATTTGTATGGTTGGGTGTAGGGTCTACTCGTCGCTCATCACTAGGCAAGACATACTAACTCAAGGTAGATAAAAAAATATGAGGTGTTATATTCATTCATTTATTTTTTACTTAATCTCTTTTTTAAAGTTCTTGATCTTGGTGTAGTTTGTATTTACATTTTTTTAAGCTAATGTTGAAGGAAGTTTTATTTGGTAATACTCAATTTTAAGGATTTTTTTCCCACACTTGGAGTTGTTTTCAACCCATTATTCTTTTACTATTTGAAATTTAGATGTAATGTGGTTTTGATTAGTGGTGGAGTATCCAACACCCAACCATACGAGATATGAGTGTTCACACATAATCCTAGTCAAAATCCACAAATAAGGCAATGTGATTATACCAATAATTACTTAGCGTTTGTGATCATTGTCTTTCCACATGAACTAGTAAAATCAATGCATATGGTTTAACTCATGATGAGGTATATGATATTAATATTGTATTGGCCATTAAGCTCCTAGTAAAAATAAAGTGAAAGTAAGGTTTTCTAAATCTAAGTGACAGTAAAATAAATCTAAACTAGCCTATGTGATGAGTAGTCAGTTTTGATCTTCTCATCATACGTTGGACTTCGTGCAACTACTACTATGATTACCAAGTACTACACTACTGGGTGTACCAAGTGATAGTACTACTGGGTTACCAAGTAGTTACACTTATGTGCCCGAGATCAGTCGTACTTATTCCGCTTAATGACATTAAAAGTAAATTGTAAGTAATCATAAACATTAACTATGAAAAGAGTATATAATAAACTAATTAAAAACAAAAATAAAAACTAAGCATTACTACAATGGTATAGAGTAATCTTGATCTTTATTGTCAATCATGCAATGCATCCAAGTACATCACAGTTGAATAAAGATTCCATTGAATTACAAAACATCACATTGTAGGCACACACTACTAAGTACCAAATTCAAGAAAACAAACTAAAAGAGTTTCATTACTAGGATATCAAATCTACTACGGATCTGTACGTTCAAGTGTTGCTTATATAGGCTAGCACGCATCCCATGATATTATTTATATGATAACATATGGTGAGATACGATAACGTATTTACAACATCGTAGATACAATATCGTAACTAGGATATCGTTGGCTCAAAATTTTTTGGATTTATCATTTCCCCATGACTGATTGAAAACTCATCCTCAAGTTAAAAGAAAATGAGGATGGAGTTCCTTACAAAATTGGAAGGTAAATCTACATGACGCTAACTTCTATATACATGACCCTCTAGTGTCGTAGTGGAGTTTACAAAAATGAACACATGACATGACAATTTTGACAAAGAATGAAAAAAAAATTGACAAGGTTGAATGTAGCGTCATGTTATTCTAGGTGGAGGTGGCTCTTCCATAGGTTTCTTCCCGTTATCATTAGGCTTTTTAAATTAGTACTTATTCAGGAGCACCTACAACTTCTCTTCTTCTATTCTTGGATCATGAACCATCCATGCTAATGAACCAATGTTTGATGAATTTGACACGTTCCATAAACATGTCAGTTACAAAAACATCTAATTAGCTTTAACATACCACACTGCAAACTATTTTCACTCTTCTTCAAAAGCTTTAGCCTTTTCTTTGAGTTCATGATAGTTCATTAATCTTCTGGCTAGATTCGCTACTACATCCTTTTGCCCTTGGTAGCCAACCTTAACTGCTTCTAGTTTTGAGTTTGTCACTTGAAGTTTTTGTACAGCATCTTTTCTATCTACAAACTCCTTTTCATATAAAGCATGAGTGGCTACTACTTGTTGTTCTAGTTCATTTCTAGGCCTGCTTGTTATTAACATGGCTAGATTAGCATATCAAAGGTTTACTAATGCTGTGTATTCTTTTAAGTATTCTATCTGCACATCTTTATTTTGCACTTCTACTTGATAGATCTAGGTCATTGATGAGTAGCGAGGTACCCCTACACTCAACCATACGAATATGAGCATTCACGCATGATCTGATCGAACTCCGTGGACAAGCTAGTTGTGGTATCTAGATAGTTACACGTTGATCGTAGTTCGTTGTCTTCCCACCTAGACTAGTATTTGCTTTTTCACGTATGGTTTAGTCCAGAGTGAGGCGTATGATGTGATCCTAAATTAGTGCTACTCCTAGAGACAATGGAAAATAATCTTGATTAAACTAATGAGTAATAGGAAAAGAGTCTAAGCTAGCCTAAGTGCAATGAGCATCCATTCATTAATCATCCGTACACATCTTGGACCTCGTGCACGACTACTACTGGGATTACCAAGCGTGATCCTAGGTACGCTACTGGGTTACCAAGTAGTCACACTTAAATGCTCGTGATTAAGACGTACTCATTCCACATTTAACAACAGGAATAGTAAATGATGATAAAGAAATATTAACTAAGAAAAAAAATAAATAACAATAATAATTTAACAATTAAAACTAAGTGAATGCTGCAATGATGAAGTAATCTCGATCTTTATTTTCGGTCATGTGCACGTCCAAGTACGTCACACTCGAATAAAGGTGTCGTACAATTACAAGCATCACGCTGTGGGGATGCACTTGGGAAAATAGTCTAACTCCTATAGAAACAAAATGCAAGGGCTTCGCTACGACTACTAGAAATATGCCTAAGTGAGGCGGAAGGCCCTTTTATTTATAGGCTAAAATAGGCCTTGCGTAAATGGGGCCACGTCAACGCATGGAGGGATGCGTCGATGCGGCCACATATACGGGGCCCCGTATACGTGGCCTAGTCAATGCATCAACTATATAGCGCTTCATCATAGCCCCACGACTGACTAAAAACTCGTCCTCGAGTCAAAGAAGGTGAGGAACAAGCTCAATTAAATACACAATGGATAGGTCTGGGATTATTGATTGACTAGAAATTTATTCATACCAAAGTGGAGAATTAAACAAAATTTGGACACAGACACAAAAGAAAAAACTTGTGGAACTCATGGGGTTCCCGGTAGTGGTGGCTCCTCCATGGGTGCCTTTTCTTTGTCCTGTGCATCAGGCTTCTGAGATTGGTACCATTGAAGAAGCCTCCGACATTTCTCCTCTTCTATTTAAGGATTATGAGCCGTCCATGCTGATGGTCCAATGTTTGATGGAGTCGGCACTTTTCATGGACACGGCAGCTGCGGGAACACTTGACTAGCCTTGACATGCCATGCCGCAAATAGCAATCATTCTACTTCATAGGCTTGGACCTTGACCTCACTTTCCTTTTCTTAGATAGATTATGCAGTGACAGGAGTTTCATGATGGATGCTGAATGATTGCCTTCTGCTCTGCATGTTCTGCATGAGGTCCTTGGCCTCTACCTACCCCAGGTCGTTCGGTTGCACCTTGAGAAGGTCCTCCTTATTGTCTTCTTTGAGGGGCCATCTATCATCACACAAAGATCAATTATGAGTAAGGTTATTAAAAAAAATGTCAATGATTTCATACCTTAAATAAATGTTGCATTTTTTACTTAGTGTGATTTTAGAGCTAGAAATTTTTCAAGGAAGTTACCCTAAAAGTTTTATGTTAGACCTAGTTTTGAGGAATGTTTGATAAAATGATGACAAAGGAAAAAATAGATTTGGCAATGAAGTACTCAGAGGGTATAAGATGATGTGGTGGTGTGCAACAAATACAAATTACAAAATTCATGCAAGTGGGTCCTCCCCAAAGCAGGTTCCAACCTATATGCCCGTGCGTAACCACACCTTAATATGTCCGTAGACACTAGAAGGGTTAAATGTAATCTATGCCAATGCAACAAAACACACACATGTTAATACCACCGTGATGAGATATGAATTCAATGCTACACAAGACATGAGTCACAAATACATGAATAGTGAGATGGGATGAATCGGAGAAGGGATTGTAGAGATTGAGATGTGAGGTAACTAACTTAGGGCACAATGAGTCTTGAGTGTAGGGAATGATTAATGTGTTATTAGACCTTTGCTCCAAAATCAAGACCAAGTCCATTTCCCCTATTAGTGACATCGCATCGTTTCATCTAATGCTGGACAACCATAAGAGCACCATGACAGCAAGGCATACGATCACTTGGCAGTTTGTGCAAGGGAGGAGTGACTTGGAATTTCTTTGCAGCATACTTTTTGTTTGGCTGCTTTGGCACACTCTCTTATCCATCTCTTCTCTCTCTCTCTCTCTCTCTCTCTCTCTCTCTCTC
>MNCI01002989.1:203101-218821 GCA_015680685.1 Gnetum montanum
CTGTTTGTTTTTTTTTTTTTGATGGGTGCCTTTAATACTCTTACTTCCATTTTTTGTTAGATCTACAAGGATCTTAGTACAACCAAGCTACATGATATCACCTATAGATGTCACCAAAGAGAATCCATAAGTCCCCTTAATGTCACACCCTCGCCATTCCCTCTTAGTCCATACTTCTTCACTCTGGACATCATGAGCACAAAATTACTTTAAGTTTTAATGAAGTCAAGAATATCATCATACCCAGAGTAGAACCTCTTATTAATAGAATGGTTGGGTGGATGTGATGGGCTCGCTGTTCAAAAGATTAGTCACCCGAGACTTGATAGCATAGAACAACACCTCAACCAACAAGTCACATGAGTGTTTTATTCATAGATGAGATTACTCATAAAAAGATAAAAAGACAAAAAGATAAAACAATAAATTAAAAAGGTGAAAAACTAGAAAACAAAAAGTTAAAAAATTAAAGAAAAAGAAAAACATTTATTAATTCTGTGTTGTTAGAATGGAGGATACCCCCCATAACTAAATGGTTGAGCATGGCTAGAATTAATAAATGGAAGGTGGGGATCCTTGCATGTTGGAAATATTGGGACCTGGTCATACTTATCCCATTGGGGATCACACACTTGATTAGAGTTGATATAGTGGGGCAAGTTATAAGATGTGGTTAATTTATAAGGAGTTGACCCACTATGGTACTTGCGACCATAAGATGGTATGCAAGGATCAACATGTCTCCCCATGTGGCAATATTCATTGGGCCCCATGGTTGTTGGAGTGTTCATTGGTGGCCCAGATAGAGTAACATGAGTCATTGGGTTCGAACAGGAAGATGCACCACAGTGCTAGATTTGTGCTAAGTTGGCGGATGTTGTGGTTTCTGAACTGTGGTGTCCCTTTCGATGGTCACGTCTAAAGAAGGGACGTCTTCGATGTTGTGAAGGACCTCCACTGCTGTTGACAGTAGCAGCACAAGTAACATATGGGGGTTGGTGTGGTGGTGCAAAATATTTTGGCATGGCTGGCAGTGATGTAGAAGGGGGTGAAGTATGAGAATATTGAGGTTAAGTAGAAGTGTAAGGCACATGAGGTGGTGAACTTGTTGGAGAGGATGTGGGTGGATAGTACTTGGGAGAATGAAAACGATAAGGTGAGGTAGAGGATGTTGATCTTGTTGGAGAAATAGGGTGTTGAACATAATAAGCATTTGATGCTGCGACATACCAAGGGTATGGTCCAGTTGGCGGTGGCCTCCCCCATGACTTAGGTTTTTGCCACTGTGGTTGGACGTAGTATTTTTGTACGAACTCTAGATGTAACATTCCTTCCCAATGCTCATGTAAATGTGATAAGATTGGACATTGACCTTTGGAGTGATCGTTCAAGCAAATATTACATTGATACATATGATTGGAATTTGAGTTCTTATTTTTATNTGCCTCAATTTCATCTAGTGATTGTAGGATTGGCAAAGATGATTCCACCTCCTCAATGTGAGTTGATTTCTCCTCTTCATGATCATGGACCCTTGTTAAGTTAAGATTTTGGTCCTATTGAGAACTTTCAACATTCTCCCATTTGGCTATTTCTCCTTCTTCTTTTGCTATCTGCTTGATAAGATCTTGGAATTGATGGGTTCGTAGCTCATATAGTTGACCTTGGGTGTACATCCCTAGGGTCTCCCTTGTTTCATTACAGAGCCCATCTATGATATGGTACATTAGCCTTTCCTCGGAGAACCCATGGCCTAGGCAATTATTTAACAGTGCATAATATCTTTCTAAGGCCATGTCCAAGGGTTCATGTTGTGCTTGTTTCCATTCTTAGATTTGTCTCCTCAAGGCTGACACTCTCGCATAGGTTTGATATCTTTCGTTGAAAAGTTCTACCATTGTTGGCCAACGTCGAATTGATTTTTGTTTTAACGACATATACCATACTTTTTTCTTGGCAAACAAGTGTCAGAGGAAAGAGCTTAAGTTTTTGCCACCCATTATCAATATTGTTCCACGTACAGGCATCGTAGAAGGCTTGTAAATGTTGTTGCGAATCTAAATCATAGCCTCCTAAAAACTTGGGAAAGTTATTTAAATCAAGCACGGGTAGACAACTTTCCTTATGATGCCTACGGGCTATTCAAACAGCCTCTTGTATTTCCATTAAGCTTGTAGTGGCCAGTAGGGGTTCATCGTCACTAGGTATGTTATGCTTTCATGCATTCGGACGATGTTGTCTTTGTTTATGTTTATAAGAAACCCCCACCTCGGGTTGCCTACTCCAATCTTCATTGTCATAATATTTGTTGGTTCTCCAATGAATTGCCTCACTAGATGTGGCATTACTATAGTCTTGTAGGAGATACATGGTTGTAAATATGTGTGTCAATGTATATGTGACTTTTATAATTACTTCTTCTTCCTAAGAGATATATCGTTAAGTCCTATACAGCGATCTTGTATGATATAACTAATCTAAATAACTAGCACCATCCCCAACAATGGTGCCAATGATGAGTGGCGAGGTACCCCTACACTCAACCATACGAATATGAGCGTTCACGCATGATCTGGTCGAACTCCGTGGACAGGCTAGTTGTGGTATCTAGATAGTTACACGTTGATCACAGTTCGTTGTCTTCCTACCTGGACTAGTATTTGCTTTGTCACATATGGTTTAGTTCAGAGTGAGGCATATGATGTGATCCTAAACTACTACTACTCCTAGAGACAATGGAGAATAATATTGATTAAACTAATGAGTAATAGGAAATGAAGTCTAAGCTAACCTAAGTGCGATGAGCATCCATTCATTAATGTTCCTTAATCATCCGTACACATCTTGGACCTCGTGCACGACTACTATTGGAATTACCAAGCGTAGATCCTAGGTATGCTACTGGGTTACCAAGTAGTCACACTTAAATTCTCGTGATTAAGTCGTACTCATTCCGCATTTAACAACAGGAATAGTAAATGATGATAGAGAAATATTAACTTAGAAAATAATAAATAATAATAATAATTTAACAATTAAAACTAAGTGAATGCTGCAATGATGAAGTAATCTCGATCTTTATTTCTGGTCATGTGCGTGTCCAAGTACATCACACTCGAATAAAGGTGTCGTACAATTACAAGCATCATGCTGCAGGCATGCACTTGGGAAAATAGTCTAACTGCTACAGAAACAAAATGCAAGGGCTTCGCTATGACTACTAGAAAGATGCCTAAATGAGGCAAAAGGCCCTCTTATTTATAGGCTAAAACAGGCCTTGCATAAACGGGGCCATGTCGATGCATGGAGGGATGTGTCAACGGGGCCGCGTCGATGCGGCTACGTATACGAGGCCCTATATACGCAGCCTAGTCTATGCATCGACTATATAGTGCTTCATCAGTCATGTTGTCCAAGATGGATTACCAATCAAAATTTTGTGCTACAATTGAACTAATTTTGGCCTTTTCCATTTGGATTTCTTTCCCATTTATCTATTTACACATACCCACTTAGTCTCAAAAGTGTTCTTTGAGCCTTTCATGTTTCTTACCCTCATTTTGCCATGCACTAATTTCGATAGCTAATTCTGTCTAATCGCGCATACCTTCTCCATAAAGAGGATTTTATTTTCTCTTACGAGTTGGCTCATATCTTAGTTGACCCTCATCAGTTTCTCTCTCAACTGATGGATACTTTCTTCTAGAGTGTTTTTCTACTTTTCTACTGTGGTCAACCTCATGTTGTCTACAATGAGTTATTTATTTTCTTCTTGTAAGGCAACAAGTGCTTTGGCATGGGCATATGATTGGGCTTTGGCTATTGAAGCATTCTATACTACCTTTTCTTTCTCACTTGCTATATCTTTTTTGCTCTTAAGAAGGAAATTGATTTGCTTAATTCTAAATTGTGCTATCTAATCTAGTGTTATGACCTAAGGTGGATCTCTCCTTTTTGCTCTCAGGGCTACAAGATCTTCTTGTAATTTGTGAAGCTCATTCTTAGCATGTTCTACCTTGCTTTTGGCCATAATTAATTTTCTTTGGTGGCTATTAATTTAGACCATGTTGTAGTGATATCACTAAGAATATCAAATAGATTTGTCATAACTTGTCCTATTTGCAATAATTTATCCAGCACATCTTCATGTTCTACA
Source organism: Gnetum montanum (assembly GCA_015680685.1). Classification (NCBI taxonomy): domain Eukaryota; kingdom Viridiplantae; phylum Streptophyta; class Gnetopsida; order Gnetales; family Gnetaceae; genus Gnetum; species Gnetum montanum. The sequence continues at coordinate 207,258 of MNCI01002989.1, forward strand.
AGAGTCATAGAGGTACCAATTATCATTTGAGCATCTTTGGCTCTAGAAATATTAGTTGGTGGCACAAAAAGTACATTAAAAGATTCTTTAATATGATCTATGATCACTTATGTGACTTCTACTGCATCATGGTGCTGCATGACCACAACTCTAGCTCCTTCTCAAAATTCAGCACCACTTGCAACAATGCAACATTTCTAGAAATCTCTTGTGACCATTGGGCCTCTTCTTCAAAATGCAATGATATCTATCCATTGGCAAGATTGGTTGAAATGGTTGGTCTAACTACATCATCAATAACTTTGAATAAATTGGCCCCTTCCCTACTTCCCCAACTAATGGTTTTTGCAATTTTCTACAAATGACTTGTTGAAGGCCTATAATCTTGCAGCAGTAGTGGTGCAACTTGTGGTTGCTACTGTTGTTGTCCTATGGGTTCGATAGTCTCCTCAATGTCTAGTTCTTCTAATTAATCCTTTTTGGAAGGCACTGGCTTGAGCATTTCACATATGAAGCATTTTATGCCTTCTTTAATGCATCATGTGTTTACCCTTGGATACCAGCTTATTTACATAACTTCTGGATAAGGCAAAGGAATGGAAGCGTTAACTTCTATGCCTTCTTTTCTTCAAACTACCTTTATATTTCTGTGAGGTAGAGGTAAGCGGTATTTACATTGAAGTTTTCCATTAATATTACACTCCCTCTAGTCACATATGTAGAGATTCTATTCAGTCTTTTGTTTGGAAATTCATAAATACTCCCCCACGCTATGTATAGTATTTATGTGTGTGATATCGTAAATGTGACATCATAGATGTGATATCGTAGGTGCCTACAATATTGTAGATGCAATGTCACCATAGAAAAATCAAAACTTCTGAATTTTTTTCTTGGAAAAAATTAAGTCCTAGAGGATACTTGGAAGATATGCATCACATTGAAAGGATCTTGACATGGAGATGATGCTTCAATTATGAAGAATAAGCATTAAAATTCTATGATTAAGGAATCTTGGGCTATGAAAGTATGTAAGGTATTGATGGAATGGATGAGAAAGACAACATTGTTATGCTATTAGAATAGATAGTGTCAATGATATGGGAAGTATTTATTTTGATTTATTGGAATTGAAAGGCTCAAGATGATGTGGAATCACTTAGCTGGTATAAGATACAATAGTTATACAAGTGGATCCCTCCCAAAGTAAGCTCTAGCCCTTAATGCCCTTGTATAACTAGGCCTAAAAGTGTCCTTAGGCACATAAGCAGTTGAATGTAACGCATACCTATTTAGCAAAACACACATGTTAGTACCACCAAATTGGAAAATTACTTCTATGTTACTCAAAATCATAAGTTATGATTATTCAAATAGTGAGATGAAATGGTTTTATAAGGAATTGCAAAAATTGGGACATAAGGTGTCTTACCATAGGCATTATAAATTCTTATGTTTTATTAGTGGTTAAGATAATCATTAGCCTTTTTGTCCAAGATTCAAACCAAGTCCAGACCACATTCCACTAAGATTGTATCATTTCATCTCTTGGAATCACAGTTGTAAGACTATCAATGTTACAAGGAGTATTCACTTGGCATGTTGTGCAAGGGAGGAGTTTATTCATAGCACTTTATTTTTATTTTTTATTTTTTACATTTCTGAGAAGCCACCTACCCTTACATATGGGTAACATGTCTTTCCAATGGAACCCCTAGAAATTTATTCCATGCTCTTTTATTTGTTAATTATGTCAACCTTTTTAAGGTAGCACTTATTTTACTCTTACTCCCATTTTTTGTTAGATTTACAAGGATATAATACAACCTTAGTAACATGATAGAACTTACAACAATAATCCAAAAAGAATCCACAAGTCCCCTTAATGTCATACCCTTTTCATTCCACTTGGTTCTTCACTTTTCTATCGAGGTAGAAGGATCACAAGTTTATTCCTAGTTTGATGATGGAAAGAATATCATTATGGCCATGGTAAGAATCTCTTATTAATGGAATGGAATGGATGGATGATGTGGGATCATTGTGTAAATAATTAGTCTCTTATGACTTGATTTCATAGAGAAATTTTCACCTTATTGGGCTACATCTTACCTTTATTTAATTGTATTTTATTAATGATCAAAAATTATTTACAAAGGGTTTGAAACAAAGTATAAAAGAAATGGTAAAAATTATGAAAAAGTATAAGGAATGAAAAATGTTAAAGATGTGAAAAATTGAAGAAATGAGAAAGTATAAAAGACTGAGAAAAATAAAAAAGAATGTGAAAAATGCACTTATTAATTCCCAGGTCATGATAGGGTGTCTCCCCCATGACTAAACTCTTGGGCAAGTGTTGGAAAATGCTCCCCAAATCTCCTGGATCATACACTTCGAGTGGTTCTCTTACCATCTTTAGGGTTTTAACTTTCTTATGATTATCCCATGTGATCTTGATGGTAGTTGAGTTTTAATCATCTAAGTTCTTGTTTTCCTTTCCCATTGGTATGTGTTCATGAGTTAATATTTTCATTTCCAAGTCCTTAGTTGGAGTCATTTTCTTCAAATAAGAATTAGGAAGTGGTTCATGAGTATTCGTGCATATGTTTGACAAATTAAGATTCTCGATTAGTGGCCACAAGGTGTCTTTTGGTTTTGCGGCTTCTACTCTTGTTTCTACACACGTTTGTGTTTCCTTATTATTATGGACTGTTATGATGTTTGTGTTAGTACTTTGAACGTCTTGTTCACTATTGCACCCTTCTCTTTTAACAGTTATGCATGGAATTCTTTGTGTGTGGATGGCTCCATGTTTGTCCTCTTTTGAGATCTCCATGAATAAATCTCTCATGTTTAGCCTAATATCAATGGTGCTAAGCCATGCCCTCCCCATGATGATTAGACATTCCTTATTAGTATCCTTCACATCAATCACCAAGAAGTTTGCTAGGTAGGACCATCCATTGATAGTGATCACTGCATCGTCAATCTGTCCTAAAGGGATGGCAACAAATTAATCTACAAGCTCCAACCTAATGTTGCATTCCTTAAATGTTGGTAGGCTCCATGTTTGAGATGTGTCATAGGAGATTAAATTGACTCCAGAATCTAAGTCTAGTAGAGCTTTGCATGGTAGATTCCCAACTACTCGTAGATAGATTAAAGAAACTCCTTGGTCAATTTGCTTCTACAGGAGTGGCCCTACCTTAATCCAATCAATAACTATAGTGAGCATGAAAGTCTATATTTTTAGACTCAATGATGACAGAATCTTGTCAAGAGTGAGAAGATCTATTTTATGAGAATATGGTCTTGATAAAGGTCCTATTCTACCAGCCTTCTCTAGAATCATCCTAAAGAAAGGATGTTTCTTTGTTTGGCCCTTATCATTATTGATGAGATCTTCTATTCATACATTTACTACCCTTGGATCCTTCTTTTGCTACAGCTGTGATGGTAGTTCACCCTACATTGTAGGTGGTGGCACTAGTGGCAAGGGATTTGAATTGGGATTTGAAAGATCAGGTGCTTGTGAATGCATGTGCAGGTTTAGATTAGTCCTTGGTGGCATCAACTGATAGTGTTCTGGTGGGTGATATTGTGGGTTTTGAATAGTAGCATTTGCTAGTGAGATCGGACGCTGGACATAGTATCTGTAAGGATCAGGTTGTCAGTATGGATACTATTGGCACGATAGTGGCATGGCCCATGATTATAGTTGCTACGACTACTAATGGTAGTGCTCTTGTGGCTATGACAAGGCTCCACTAGGATTGTACAGTGGTTGAGGTTGTTGCCTGTGGTTACCTTGAGGATAAGGTAACTGTTTGGGCATATGCTTTTGGACAAATTATGAGTTAAGTGCATATTTCCCAATTTCTTGTAGATGTACAATGACTGAACAACATCCCTTAGGATGTTCATACTAGCACACAGTGCAACCTTCATCATCTGTGGAGCTAGTGTCTGAGTACCTAGCTACTAAAGCAACTTTACCCTTTTTTCTAAGTTCCTTCTTCTTCTTTTTGTCTCTTCCTCTATTGAGTGCTTGTTCTACTTTCTCCTCCATAATCTTTAGTGCTTTTATACATCTTTCATCTATTGAATCCCACATTTTTACTACCTGTGTTGCTACATCGGCAAAAAATTTCTAAATTGGTAGCATCTCTTTTCTAATCTCTTGATCCAAGGTTTCTTTCTCTTAGGTATCACATACTCATGCATCTCTTTTTTAGATCAATGGATCCCTATTGTATTCTTCAGCTATTTCCCTTTTCTTGAGTTCTCCTTCTTCTTTTTCCACTTGATTGATGAGTCTTTGAATTTGATGGGCAGTTAATTCTAATAGTCTTCCTTGGGCATAAACCCCAAGGATCTCTCTTATTTTGCTTCTCAGCCCATCTATGATGTGCCTTAGCTATTTCTTTGATGAGAATCCATGGCCTAGGCATCTGTGTAATAGTGAATAATATATGCCCTTTGCTACATCAAGGGTCTTATGAGTCCCTTATTTCCAGTTTTGGATTTTCTTTCTTAGGTTTGACACTTGTGAATATGTCTAATATTTTTCATTAAAAATTTCAAGCATGGTACTCCAACATCTGATGGATTCAAGTTCTAGTGACCTGTACCAGTTTTTTGCTTCATTCATAAGTGTTCTAGGAAACAATTTCAATTTCTACTAATCACTTTTTATGTTTTGAAGGGCATAGGCATTGTGGAGTGCTTGAAGGTGACGTTAAGGATCAACATTGTAACCTCCTTCAAGTTTGGGCATGTTACTCATATTTGGCCATTTAATTCAACTATCTCTCACATGCCTAGTTGGTATGTAGAATGCTTCCTGAATGTTGATCATGTTCCAAATTTCCATACGGGGTTCATCATCATGATTATGTTCATAAGATCTGTGGTAGTGGTGACCCCTTCTATGCTCGTGCCTTTCTTAATCCTCTCTTCTCTCTTTATGTCTCCTTCTTTCATAATCCTCATCTTCTGAATCAGAATACCTTGAGTATCGATCATGATGACCATGAGCTTTTCTCTTTTTCCTATAAAAATCTTAGTACTTGTGCTATCTCTTGCCATAGTCCTTTGATGATCATGATGAAGCAGAAGAGGTAGTAGGAGAATGATGTTGGTTGGTTTTCCTTTCATGACTCTTGTGAATTTCCTTGTAGGACTTAGCAAGATCCCTTGGCCTAGAGTCCTGCTTGTATCTTAAGTTAGTAGCCTCCCCCTTGTGTGTCTCTACCAGAGTAGAGTGAATTTGGGCTTTGACATGTTCTTCTAGTCTGATGATAGGTTTCTTTAATCATGGTTTTTTTGGAGTTGTTCCAAAATGAACTGATTAGCATCAAGCTCTTCTATGACAACAAATGTGTTGGCTTCCTTATCTTTGGTATGACCAGGCTTGATTTCCATAATAGCATCTCTTTTTATCTGCTCCCTTGTAGGTTCGTAGGGTCTAGTCATGTGTTGATGTCACATGATACCCTTCTTAACTTTGGTCTAAGTGCATTCCTCTTAAAGCAGTTTGTAGCATGTTTAGTGTCGCACATTCGGGAGGCAAGACTATGTTTCCTTGTATGTCTCTCCACCTTATTTATCTATCCTGATGGAATATGAAGGTGAATTCTGGATGCTATGGATCAGTGTGAGCATACGTAATACATGTTTGCATTGGCATTCTCTAGTCTTCTTCATTAGCAATTTTGTCACTACTCCTTCTTATGTCCTTGGTAGGTGATGCTTGATCATTATGTGAAGCCATGTTATTGTTTCTTGATGGTTTGTGTTAAGTGTTCTTTGTATTAAGGTTGTGAAGATTAGAGTTAGGTTTTGATAAAACAAACTTTGGAAAATTAATTACTTAGTATAACATTGACTTATCCTTGATAATGGCACTAATGATGAGTGATGGAGTATCCAACACCCAACCATACAAGATACGAGTGTTCATGCACAATCTTGGTCAAACTTCGCAGATAAGGCAATGTGATTATACCAATAATTAGTTAACATTTGTGATCATTATCTTCCCATGTGAGCTACTAAAATCAGTATGTATGGTTTAACTCATAATGAGGTATATGATATTGATGTTGTATTGGCCATTAAGCTCCTAGTAAATATGAAGTGAAAGTAAGGGTTTCTAAGTCTAAGTGACAGTAAAAAAAATCTAAACTCAACTATGCGATGAGTAGCCAATCCTAATCTTCTGGTCACACCTTGAACTTCGTGCAACTACTACTGTGATTACCATGTACTACACTACTGGGCGTACCAAGTGATAATACTACTAGGTTACCAAGTAGTTACACTCACATGCTCAAGATCAGTCATACTCATCCCACTTAATGACATTAAAAGTAACTTGCAAGTAATCATAAACATTAACTATGAAAAGAGTAAATAGTAAACTAATTAAAAATAGAAATAAAACTAAGTGTTGCTACAATGATGTAGAGCAATCTCAATCTTTATTGCCAATCATACAATGCATCCAAGTACATCACACTCGAATAAAGATTTTGTTCAATTACAAAACATCACACTACAAGCACACACTACTAAGTACCGAATTCAACAGAATTCAAGAAAACAAATTGAAAGAGTTCTGTTACTAGACTATCAAATCTACTACGAATTTGTGTGCCCAAGTGTTGCTTATATAGGCTAGCATGCATCCAACGATTTCATTTATACAATAACGCATGGTGAGATACAATAACGTATCTATGACATCATAGATACAATATTGTAACTATGATATCGTTGACTCAAAATTTTTTGGATTTATCAAGTTTATCACAAATATTCTCCAACTAATATTATCTCTTTATTTTCTTAGATGATATCATATAACAACTCATGTTTCAATTGAAGCCCTAAATAGATACATTAATTTTTTCTTCTTCTTTTGTTTATAGGAAGCCTTTACTAGGAGCTAAAAACCTGAAAGGGCACTTTTAAAAGAGGACTAGGTTTGATTCTTTTCTTACATCAAAGAGGAGGTTTTCAGCATTGCCTATAAGGATGAAAACTTGAAAAGGCATCCACAAAACTATTGGGACATTCCTTTTATGTTTTGCTAGAGTTTCACTTCTCTTTAATACTTCTCTATGACTTATACTATGAAATGTTTTCTTTCTAACACATTTTATTTCTGAGATCCATTACCACCCCTACCTTTTAGATTGTTAATGAGATATAACTTTAGACAAGGTCATAAGCAATTAGTGTAAAGTAAGAGTTTGACAAGACTATTTTTAATTATAATTGCAATTTCAATTGGTATTTTATGCATATACTTTTTAAGTTCATTGATGAAAAGTTGAAATAAAGTAAGAAAACTAGGACATCCTTGTTTTACACTAACAAAACAATTAATAAAATTCTTTCTTGCCCATTTGGAACTTGAATGTATACCAATTTTTAAAGTTTTTGGATAACAGGTGATGAGAGCAATTACTCTAAGTGGTTACTCTAATAATTAGAGTGGTTATTATTAGGGCGGTTACTCTAATAATTAGAGTGGTTATCACTAGGGGAATTACTCTAATTATTAGAGTGGTTATTATTAGAGTGGTTAAAATTAGAGGGGCAGTTTCTCTAAAATTAGAGTGGCAATTTCTCTCTAAAATTAGAGGGTATTTTCTCTAAAATTAGAGTGGTAGTTTTTGTAATTATTAGAGTAGTTGCTTCCAAGCCTATAAATACAGTGCCCAGGCACACAATAGGGAAAGTTAAGAAGAAGAAAGAAAGAAGAAGAATTCAAAGGAGGAAGTCTTTTAGGAGTCAAGTAGTGAAACTCTAGCCAAGTGCCCACAGTAGGAGGTCTAAGTGAGGACGGATCTTTATTCGAGCATTGTGTACCTGAGCACACCTTGTGTACGGCAATAAAGACGAGCTCTTGGATTCATCCTTGCAGCACTTGAGATTTGTTTTCTTACTCATTTCCTTTATTTTATTTTCTTTTGCATTTATTTTATTTTATTATTTTATTTTATTTTATGCACTTTACATTTTTGTTATTAGCACACACAATATGATCACTTCGAGCATGCGTGTAACACTTGGTAACCCAATAACAATTAGCATTTGGTAATCCTATTAGTGTTGCACTGGTTCAAGATGTGTACAGCAAGTGAGAATATATACTGGTGTTAAGATTAGTTTAAAGCCTAATTAATCAGTATTTAAGTTAAATTAGTCACTTAGTTATCTCTCTCTCTCCTCCCTTATTAGCAGTAGGACATAAAAACATAAAAGCTATAAAAATCATATGCCTCAAGCTTACTTAACCATACAACCATGACAATACAAGTAAGTTTGGAAAGACAACGATTGCTTAACCCTGAGTGTTCCATTAGGGCACGTAAGCACTTAGTCCTTGGAGTTCGACTGGATCGTGCGTGAAACGCTTGTATTCGTATCGTTGAGCGTAGGGGTACCTCACCGCTCATCATTGGCACTGTTGCCAAGGACTTAGTTGTTTGTGCGCTATGTAGAACATAGGAAATCATCCATATCGTTAGGATGTTAGAACAAACCCTTAGGATTGATCAAAGAAAAGATAAGACAATGGTAGATCACACACCACACAAGACGAAAATGTCTTCTTCTTCGCACAAGAGCACTTCACCGCCTAGGACTAACATAAGAGATAGTTGGCAACATCATACATGTAACCAAGATCTGCCAGTTCCTCAACAAGTTCAAGTAGTATATACTCATCACAATGAGTATGTACCCGATTTCACCTTTATCCTCCACCAAGATAAACAACTGCGTTGGAGAGACTTAGAGGGTAACATAGTGTTGCCTCCAAATCAATCAGTCCCCAACATGCTCCTTCGTGCTCTCACGTGAATAGACATGCTGCTTTTATACGCAGAATATGTTGCATGTGATCATGACACAAGGGACTATCATCCCACAGAAGCGCAACATCAACGGGACTTGCGACAAGAGAGTTACCATGCATCCTTGAAGGGTAAATGGCCCCATAACGCCCTGCACATTTTAAGCCAAAGTGGGGAACTGGTTTCAATAGGTTCCCCACTAAATGATGTTCCCCCTCCTAACGATGGTCAGGAGGTGGTGTATCAGAACCTCCACTCCGCAGTTCATAACCCTAGTTCTGATCCCCACGAACACGAAGTATTCAACGAGGGAATACAAACACACGATAAGGGCAGACGTTCTGATAGTAATCACGATCAAGGCCAAGACCACCAAAGAGAAGGTAGAAAACACCGTCATGACAATGGTTCTCCTTTTTCTTCACCTTCATCATCACATTCACCCTCTCCTTCAGTGTCGGGACGCAGTCATAAGGAAACTAACTGTGAGGATAAAGGAAGATAGAGTGAAAAACATCGACGAGACAGTAGAGAATGAGGATGAGGGCACTCTAGGGAATCACGGCATAGAAGAAGGGAGTGTAGGGAACCACGTAGACATCACAAACGCTATGAACAAGATGACCACAAAGAACCCCTACTCGCAACTAGAAGCATGTTAGATATCACGAAGGCCGTAAGAGTTCCAACAAGGCACCAAAAGGACAGTAGGATAAAGAGGTTAGACATGAACAATATCCCACAATTTGAAGGGGGATACAACGCTAATCCTCAAAACCACTTATAAGCATTCCACAATGTGTGTGCCTTGTAGAACATCGATGATGAGTCGTCATTTAGTCAACTGCGATATCGCGTACGCAATATTGTAGCCTGTCTCCTCATCTATAAATAAGAGGTAGACAGATATGATAATTAGTCATTAGTTTTTAGAGTTAAGTTTTGATTTTAGTTGCTATTTTTTCTCTCAACCCTTTTCCTCCCAGTGTATGCCCACAGTGTGGTGAATGTAATTGTACAACAACCTTTATTCGAGTGTGACATACTTGGACACGCAAATGATCGACAATAAAGATTGAGATTACTTCATCATTATAGCATTCACTTAGTTCAATTAATTATTTATTTAATAGTTATTTACTGCTTTCCTAGTTAATCTCTCTCATCCTTAAACTCCTGTTAAACGCAGAATGAGTACGACTTGATTACGAGTATTTAAGTGTGACTACTTGGTAACCCAGTAGTGTACCTAGGATCTGCGCTTGGTAATCCCAATGGTAGTTGTGCATGAAGTCCAAGATGTGTATGAATAATTGAGGAACGGATGCTCATCACACTTAGGCTAGCTTAGATTCTCTCTCATCCTTTCTCTCTTAGCTTAGTAAATATTATTTTCCATTGCCTTCAGGAGTAGCACTAGGTTAGAAACCACATCATACACCTCACTCTGGACTAAACCATATGTGACAAAGCTAATACTAGTCTAGGTGGGAAGACAACGAACTGCAACGTAAGGATAACGATCTAGATACCATAACTAGTTCGTCTGCGGAGTTCAACCTGATCGCACGTGTAATGCTCGTATTCGTATGGTTGAGTGTAGGGGTACCTCGCCACTCATCAATCAAGAACAAATGGAAAAAATTGAAGTTGTTCCCAAGGACACTAGTGAAAGAAGCAGAAAGTTGGTACGTGTCCTTAGAACTGGAATCCATTTGAAGGTGGAGTACGATGTTAAAACTATTTAATGATAAGTATCAAACGTACCCCCGAGTGTCTAACTTGCGAAAACAAATCCAAGGATGGAAGCAAGGAAATCATGAACCCTTGGATGCTGCCATGGGCTGCTATTACGCACTGTTACATTGTTGTCCTAGCCATGGCTATTCGCAGTAGGATCAACTGCGCCATCTTGTGGATGGACTTAGGCATGAAACAAGGAGAACCCTTGGAACATATGCCCAAGGGAGATTATCAGAGCTTAGGTCTCATCAGGTTCATAAATTGCTAGAGAAAGTAGCCAAGGAAGAAGGGGAGCTATGTAAGAGAGAAAGTGCAAAAGAATACAACTGAGATTCTTCCCTCCTAAAAAGGGAAGTGAGATTCTGTGAAAATGAGAAGAGTCATCACTCGAAGAGATGGTCAATAGGAAAACTTTGCCGCTCCAAAAAATAACAACAGAAGTGTCGGTAAAGGTGGACCAAATGTGGGACTCCCTAGATAGTAGATTTGAAACTGTTCTTAAAATCGTAGAGGAGTCTAGGGAGCGAGGTAGTGACTATAACAAAAAGAAAAAGAGAGAAGTGGACAATGCACGTAACAAAGGTAAGGGCAAAATGGCCATCATCGAAGAGGTTGTGGATTCATAAATGGATAGTGACGGTGGATGTGAGATATGCCAATACGACCATCCTAAGGGATGTTGCCCAGTGATCTCACATTTACAAGAGTCTGGGGTGTATGCGCTCAACCCACGACTTAACAAACGGAAAGTGATGAGCAGCGAGGTACCCCTACACTCAACCATACGAATACGAGCGTTCACGCATGATCTGGTCGAACTTCGTGGATAGGCTAGTTGTGGTATCTAGATAGTTACACGTTGATCACAATTCACTGTCTTCCCACCTGGACTAGTATTTGCTTTTTCACGTATGGTTTAGTCCAGAGTGAGGCATATGATGTGATCCTAAACTA